>MJUU01022530.1:6485-21980 GCA_002080025.1 Modiolus philippinarum
TCTGTGCTTTCGTTCAATTTTTTCGAGATTTTTCTCCTTTATTTGTGCTTTTTATTTTGAAATTTCACATTTTCCCGATATTTTCGTGCTTTTTTCGTTGAATTGAGTGGTGATGGTGATGATTGTTTGGTTTCAGTGGTGGTGGTGATTGCTGCTGCTGCTACTGGTCGGTGTGAGGATATTGCTGCTGCTGCTGCTGCTGGGCGGTGTGAGAATAGTGCTGCTGCTGCTGTTGCTCGGTGGTGTGGGATATTGCTACTTTTGCCACTGTAGTGGGAGTTAATATTGGGAAAGGTTTAATCACACTTGTGGCGTTCTTGTTCATTTTTGTTTATTTGTTTTGTCTTTGTCATACTGTCTCAGTTTGTGTTGCTGTGAATTGCCATGATTTTGGATTTATGATTTTAGAATTTCCCCTTTCCTTGTTCTTGCTTCGGTATTCGTTTGCCGATGTATTGTGATATGAATCGAGTTGCCATACCCATTTTTATATACCTGAGACCGGAACAGAGATTAATTGTGGAACCTTCACCGGATGCGGACCTGTTTTGATTAAAGTAACAATAATTTCTATCCTTATTGTCACCTGGCGTTGTTTTTACCTGACAAAAGGAATTAAAGACAATTACCAATCTATTTGATATAAAGAATAACTAATCAGTTTAAATGCAAAATATGCTTGAGATTATTATTTTATTTCTGATGACATTTCATGCACATCCAGTATGTTGATCTTGGTTGATTATTTAGTCCTGCATACGTAAGGTGATACCATTCTATACAGCCATCGCCTACTATATGTATCCTTGTAAATTCTCCTTTTATTTTCAAATTCGCCAAAAGAATAAATTTATCCCTAATAAAAACCCACTGTCCACTCTGACATGTCGGAAGCCATGTTTTCATATGATTCCAAATCTATGAAATCAGGGCCGGTGGCGATTTATATATAAAGGCAAAATCCACATATAGTATATTAATATTTATTTATTTTTTATTTCATTCAATTTTCTTTGAATTGTAAATTTCGTAATTTCAAACCATATTTCTATTCATCTATTTTACATAGGGAATAATACATGGCAAAATCCGTATCACATGCGGTATCATCCCGAGTTACCAATATCAGCCCGAGGGATGATATTGGTCGAGGGATGATACGGCATGTGATACGGATTTTGCCAAGTATTATACAGTTTATCATATATTTAAACAGAGGACTACTTAATCCCAAAAATACTGTCAAAAATTGGTAAGAGAAAATGCATGTATGAAGAAAATTTCAAAATGGACGGGGAGGACTGGAGGTGGTTGGAATAAAATCTACTGCATGTAAAGGAAAAAAGGTTAGCTAGATTTTTTTAAACTGATCCTCACAAAAAAATTTCATCCCCAAACAAATTTTTTTTTCTCCGCAAAATTTTTTACCCCCAAAAATATTTTTTTACCCCTAAAAAATTTACCCCTCAATTTTTTTACCCCCAATTTTTTTATCCCTCATTTTTATTTTAAAAAAGTTAAATTGATTTTTTTTTTGAAAAAGGGTATGATACAGGGTTAGCCATGCGATAAAGGGTGTGTGATAAAGGGTAAGCCATGCGATAAAGGGTATGCGATAAAGGGTATGACGTCATAGTGTGAATACGGAATGAACTCCATGCACTGTATCACATATTCAGAACTTCTGTATTTATTACTAAACATATGATAAAATATAATAATACAAAATGAAAGTGTAATGATAATTTAATACGAATAAATATCGGGTAAGAATAACCCCAGGTAACAATTAGGATAGAAATTATTGTTACTTCATTTAAAACAGTTCCATATCCGGTGCAGGTTCTATAGTTAGTCTCTGTTCCGGTCTCAGGTAACAATAATTATTTTAATTAGGATTACTTTTCCAGGTAATTCTAGCCAGTGCCTTTGTCGATATTCTGCTGTTTATGTATCCTAACACTTTCACACAGACTGTTCTTTGTTTGACCAATGTAGTCTTTTAGTTTACAATTAGAGCAAGTGATACAATATATCAAGTTTTCAGACTTGCGTGTCATATTCGCGTTCACGGTAAATGACTTGCCGTTATGAAAATGTTTGGTATTCTGCTAACTTCGAAAAAGTTGTAACTGTCCCTTGAACACACACCACATCCCGAATCTCCACACGGAGTTGCGGACAAATCACCTTCTGTCATATCAAATCTTGCTTTTGTGAGGAGACGCTTTATTAAAGACTTTTAGGTTGTCGTCTGCTATGAATTATGTCATCTTCTTTAACCAGTTGTTTCATTTTTTCACTCTGGTATAAAATCAGAAGATTTGATTTTATCCATTTAAATGTGTTTGGCAAGGAAGGGTCAATTGTTGTAACTGTAGATCGCAGTTGTGTAATAGACATTTGTATTGCTTTGTTTATACCATCTTCAATTAATGTTGCTTTAAAAAAAAAAGATTTTAATTCATCTTATCTTAGTTTTTCCAAGATCGTTGTCCGATACTTTAGCGCATATACGTCTAGCCATACAGTATGGTATGTTACGTTTCGTATGTGCGGGGTAGCATGAATTAAAGTTCAAATACTGGTGTGTATCAGTCTTCTGTCGTGATTTTGTTTCCTGATAGTTTAACTAAAATGTCTAAAAATAGTTGGATGGTGCTTGTCTCTATTGTAAATTGTATGGATGGATGCAATTAGTTTAATATTCTGAAGAAATTTTTTAAATCATGGGCAGCTTTGTTCCAAAGTATAAATTAAGCAATCGTCAATATAAATTAAGCAATCGTCAAAGTATCTTTTCCATTGCTGGTATACATACATTTTAAATTCGTCCCCAAATTTTTGCCCAACTTTTTCATACAGTGTTTTTTCCAAGTATGCCATTACTAAATTGGCATACCTTGGAGCAACTTTGGTTCCCATTGCAGTTCCTTTAATTTGTTTGAAAATAATGCCATCAAAGTAAAAGTCATTTTCCTCTAGAACAAGTTTTAGTTCCTGTATCCGGGTCATCTCATTAGTCCGACACTCATTAATCCGACACTCATTAGTCCGACACTTATTAGTCCGACACATGTTAGTGTATTTCAACGCCATCATTTTCTTCCCTTGTCCTAATAAAATACTGGAATAGTTTCCAGTAGTCGCTCATATGATCAATATAAAAGATCTGAAAGGAAGCTTCCTCTTTTTGTATTCTGAGTATCAGTCATTTCTAGAATTATGCCACATTAATATAATAGTATTTCAGCCACATATAATTCGGACGGATTGTAAATTAAATGTAAGAAAAATGTTAAATATTTCTTAATTTTACAAATAAAGTTGGGTGTGGGGTTTCCTCAAGTATCGTTCATTGAAGATCTTATGGTGGCTTTGAGTTGTTGTAACTCCCCTTTGGGTCGTTGTCTCTTTGACATATTCCCCGTTTCCCTTCTTTTTTCTATTATACATGTTTTTTATGCATGACAGTCATTCATTCGCACTGCAGAAGTTACAGACGATTTCATTGCATTCCGGTAATATAGATCAAAATGAGTTTTCAAGGTTCAAATGGTAAAGAGTGGTCAAACAGAAATTAATAAAGGACCACGAAAAGGAAGTGAAATTCACTTGGAAAAGAAAAGAATTAGGAGAGCTATTGTAAAAATAGCAGAAAATACACTTGACCACTATAAATGCCAAATATCCTTCCATACAAGTGCGAAAAATTCCGTCACTTGAATGCAATTTAGCCCGTTGCTAAAAACAAACTAAAACTAGCAGTGGTGTCATCAGAAATGATGGCTATCCCCGTACTTTCCTGTTTTACACGGAAAACAGTTGTTATAGACCCTGGGCGTAATTTTTCTCTACATTTTGGACCTCAAATTATCGATAGTCTCTATTCTTAATAAAAAGGAAGACGTGGATATATGGCTGCTGGGAAGAATTCCAAATTGAGACTTTCGGGAATTTTACTAAAACTGGAATCAAATAATTTGGAAATTCAGTTGGTGAAAATGTTTGCTTTAACAAATTATGAAAATGTGGTTGCTAGGTAGAGTTCCAAAGAAATAAGAGGTCTTTGAGGCTTTCAGGAAATTTACCAAAGTATGAATCAAATATGTTGGAAATCAATTGGTGAAAATGTTTGTGCTAATAGACACAAAATCCTGAAGTATGGTTGCTAGGTAGATTCCCCAAAAATAAAAAGTCTTTGAGACTTTCAGGATATTTACCAAAGTTGGAATGACATTTTAGAATTCCAAGTATTGAGAATTAGTTTTTTCCCAACAGTTACCAAAATACAATATGATATGCTAAATGTTCACCAAAAAAAAAGAGCCTTTGAAATTTGTGATAAATTTACCAAAGTTGGAACCGGAATCAAAATTCTGAAAGCGTATTGCACATCTACATACTATATAAAACAATTCTATTACAAAATCAAATCCATAAATCCAAAAATGTAGAAGGAGTTCCACTGACAAGCTCACAGAATTAAAAAAAAACAGATCTTGGGGCTCTTGTTTGTACCAACAACATCAAAAATCAGAAAGCTTATTGCGCAGTTCCACTGACAAGGTTTCATCTAACGGACAGACGGATGAACACTCGCAACAAAAACATTATTTTCGATGTTTATTTTCTTATTTTATTTTTTATTTTCCAAAACACTTTAAATTGCTAAATTCCTAGGAAGATTTTCGATAACATTTTAGCATACTTTGAAAATGGTCCGCCATAGGCATAAAATTAAGGTAGAAATGACCATGCTTCTTTCAAACATTTAGCTTAATATCGGATTTGTTAGACCATAATCTTACAGCTATATAGGTTTTTTATTGTCGAATGAATGACCTCTGGTACTATTTATTAAGTTGTCCAAGTCATCATTGTCCATTCATGGATACAATGCAGGATATGAGTTAAGGGTCGGTGCCATTTTTTTCTGTTAATTATACAGATATCTTGCAGAAAGAGGGCAAAATTATACAATGAGGGTTAAAAAATAACAGAACAATATGGGTATTGATAGGAGCCAAAATCCAAGTGCAAAAAGACAATACGAATGCAAACTCGCTGGAAAAAGGTAAGACATAAATAGCTGGAATTCCGCATCATTAATTTTTGGTAAGGCTAGATATGCGTCGGATTGGTGTCGGACTAATAAGTTTCGGACTAATGAGTGTCGGACAAATAAGTGTCGGACTGCTGAGTGTCGGACAAATAAGTGTCGGACCAATGAATGTCGGACTAATAAGTGTCGGAATAGCGATGTGCACCCCCTGTATCATGAATTGCGTTATGAGCGATTATCAATTATTTCCCGATTTTGTTCAACCCAGTATTCTACTGCCGTTTATTCTAAATCGTGCGGAATGTTAGTATAAAGGCTTGTCACATCAAATGTAGTTAAGATAGCATTTTGTGGTACTGTTTCTGGAATATGGTGGAAAAAATCCATATCGTCCTTAACGTAACTAGGGATAATGGGATAGAGATTTTTAAGGATAAGGTCTAAGAAATGACTCAACTGTTGTGTTGATGATTCAGGACCTGAAACTAATGGTCGGAGTTTTAATTCAGAAGGTCGGAATTCTCTGTAACTAAAAATATTCTTCAACAATAGAAGTTAGGAGTTGATAGTCATTTTTTCTAAAAACATATGTTAATTTGCCATCTATCATAAGATAGTTCACTACCTCTTATCTGATTAGTAAGTTCATTACCTGTTCGCCGATAATTAAGATAATACCCTATTACCTCCAGATAAGAATGTATCATCTCTGTAATTCATAAAGACAAATGTTAATTTTTTCTATATTTAATTATCAGTAGGTAATGATATATTATCTTTGAAAAAAAAAAAAAAAAAAAAACAAACAAAAAACAGATAATATAGCATTACCTGAGATAATACTATATCATCTCATTTTGTGGCTTTGGCGTGCCATACATTTACAAGTTTCGAAACTGCCAAACAGAAAAAAATTGTCTTTTTACGTTGTTAAAGGAATTATTGTGTGGTCGGGCATTGGCTTATGGCACATGAAGGACTTTTTGTAGAAGAAAACAAGGAGATAACTCAGACTTTTCTTGATTACATTGAAGGAACTAATAGATTTTAATATCTTGTTGCCAAATTCTCACCAATCATTTTAGGTTTTTGCTACATTTTCAGTTGATTTAGCGTCTGATTTGCAAATTTCACAAATCCTGCATTTCCCATATTTGTATCCGTGTATTCTTTGTAGAGGCATGTTCCAATTCCCTCATAAAGTGTTCAACCCATAGAACATCATTTGCTTATATTATTATACATAATATTTCAATAACAAAATACCGAAGTTACTGTTAATTTATTTTCTGCATATGCGCATTTCGACAACTTATGTCTCATCAGTGCAGATAAAACCAAAAACATTTGGAAGTCTATTCACCAAAAACTTGTAAAAGCTGATAGAGAACAAATAACCGAAATGATCTAAATTGAAAAGCCAAAGTTCAGCTAAGGACAGAGCTGTGCATGAGGGAGATACTCCTTAGTTTTAAAATTTAGATATTGCAAGGTTCAATAAAAATCGGTTTTCGGGTCAGCACTGAAGTACTGACTACTGGGTTGGTGAATACCCTCGGGGACTAACAGTCCACCAGCAGAGGCATCGGCCCAGTGGTAATAAATAACAAAATACCGAAGTTACTGTTAATTTATTTTCTGCAAATGCGCATTTCGACAACTTATGTCTCATCAGTGCAGATAAAACCAAAACATTTGGAAGTGTATTCACCAAAAACTTGTAAAAGCTGATGCCATTAGCCAATATATTGATTTATCAATTCTAGCTTATATTCTGTGTTCACAGTATATTATAATTTAAGATTTTGTTAATTTATTTAAATTGTCTAGTATATACATATATAGTTAGATAATATCAAATTATGATATAGTTTATTAGACCCCCGCTGAGCCACGGGCATCATTCCGTTTATCGAGAAAAATGCTCGTGAAGGACTAGATAATGGCACTCAAGTATTGCACGAGGTGCGTGATGGATCAGGCAACGGTTCGTGAAGGACTTTCTATCGAGGAAAATACTAAAGGTCAATGATTATTTCATAATATTTTATTTATACTGATAAATTTTTAAAATTTAAATATGTCTGTCAAAATGATTCAACAATACCTATCAATCCATGATAAATTCATGGTTGGAAAATGCATAGTTTTCTCAAAAACGTTAAAGGCAGACTCCT
Organism: Modiolus philippinarum; assembly: GCA_002080025.1. Classification (NCBI taxonomy): domain Eukaryota; kingdom Metazoa; phylum Mollusca; class Bivalvia; order Mytilida; family Modiolidae; genus Modiolus; species Modiolus philippinarum. Next base: position 13,728 of record MJUU01022530.1, read on the forward strand.
CATCCACATCAAGATATGTTCACAAAAGGTGTTATTTCGTCTATTTTATTTACAAAATAGACTTAATTTTGCAAGATATTGACAAACTTTGATATTGCAATAACCAATGAACTTATTTATGCAAAAAAAAAAAAAATAATAATTCTATATACAATATATCAACATTGAGAACATAAAACTGATATTTTCTGAACGTGAAGGATCAGGCAACAAACAATTGAGCTCGTGAAGGATGCTCGTGAAGGACTAAACCTTTAAAGATAACTCCAGTGAGCAATAGTTCAGCTATATCGGAACGAACACAATTAAAGAAAAAAAAATAGTAGAAGAAAAAAGAGCAAAAGTGGAAGGGATAACCAGGGCAATGAGTTTTGATTGCCACTGGAAAAGGGGTGAAATGGGTAGGGGCAAGAAATTTAGCCAAAGTGACTCCGCTCTCTTTAGAAAAAATATAGGAAAGGTCTTTATACTACATGGAGCGTGGCGTGTCTTCGTTCAGTTTGGCTAAAATGGTTCGCGGTCAGGTTCCCGTATTATGACCTGACATTTCCGCATAGACAGGGCATTCCCCTATCCACCAACTGGGGACGCGCCCGGCAGCTTTGAAGCCGGAGTCCCTGAAACCCGATTCAAGTGCCGGGAATTCGTAAATTAATATAAGACTATTAAAGTATAATTAAATCTCATAAAGTGCACATTAGGCATCCACGTATAACCCATGAAATATGTAATGAAGTAAAATTTGCAGTGAATTGAAAGCCTAATACCTTAAATAGTAAAGCACACACTGTCTGGTTGAATATGAATAAAGTCAAACTAAATTTTAAGCAAATTATGCTAATGAGGATCAGTTAATATTTTTAGAGAGCATTATAAACTACAATAAAGCGGCATTTTATAGCTGATTTTTCGAAACTGAAGAAATAATAAAATTATAATGATTTAACTCAATCAAAAAGTTTAAAACGTAATAATATTGCATACGTTATCCAAAGTATTTGTTAGAATTTGTAAATCTCTCATTTTATTACTTAAACTGTTATAAAATATGATTTAAAACAAGAATGTATCTCCAAAGACACAGATGCCCAATCCATCATCCTGCAAATGGAATTGAATACAATTTTTGCTGCATTATTGTCATTGTTATGGTGAATGAGTGTACAAATTTTCATGAAGATCCGACTAACCGTCTCAGAGAAATCAGCTTAAATGAAAAGGCGAACCTGCAGCTTGACGGACGAACGTATGAACGAAAGAAAGAATCAGATGGACTCCCTTTAAGGATGTAAATTTTTAAGAAATATTTCAATTTGTGTTATTTTACAGATCAATGTTTTAATTTTATGTAGAATTATTATTTAAAACATGTAGAAGGAAAATAATTTAAAAAACTTCATATGCTTGTTTTTAACTACATTTTGCTTACATAAATGTTATTCATACCGTCGTGAAACCGTTTCAAATGATAGATAGGGATGGAAATAGGGTTTTGGTACAGGCATTTCAAAAGAAAAGGTGGGTTAAACCGGGTTTATGGCTAGCTAAACGTCCCCTCCATTGCGGTAGTGTCCGGTAGCAACTCAACAGCAATTGCCACTGAAAGGTCGTAGACAGTTAAAAGAAATGATCATCCAAGTATTGAGTAAAGAAAGAATTTTGAATCAGGGTTTGGACCGAAACTTCAAATTTTTCCACAAGGGACTAATATCTCTTATTTTTCTAATGATCGTATGAGGCGGAATTTGTTTTAAGCCTAGATTAATAAGGTGGTCATGGAGATAAATGTGTCTAATGAGAAAGTCTCTATAATTTGTCCTAGATCTCGCGTAATTGTAGTGATTTTATGCTGTTCATTTGATTCCATGTTGTAAATATAACATGTTTAATAATCGCTCTTTATTAGATATTTTCCTTCTCGTCTTGTATCATTTTCAGCGGAATTAAAACATGAGATGATTTTATATGCGAACAACATTTTGGACAACCCATACTATTATATCTAATTTTTTTAAATCATCGGAAAACTTAAGGGTTATATACTTGCACCAGCAGATCAAATATCAAATTGTCATTGGCTCGGTCAAGTCGATCCTTCACGTACAAAAAGTTACGTTGCTAGATCCTTCACGTACAAGAAAAGAGCTTTTTGGTCCAAACGATCCAAGAAAAACTATATAATAGAGATATGACACCATCCTAAAGTTTCCTCTGACAATATGTGTTCATACCTGTGGAAATATCATAACAAATAATGAGAAAAGGTAGCCATCGAATCAAAATATGACCATAAATTTAAATTCATCACGAGGCAAATTGAATGATTGCGGTACGAAGAAGAATACTTCAGTAGTAAGAAATCACTATTAATGAAAATTTCGCCGAGCGGAGGGAGGCGTGAAAAATTTTGGGGTTTTTCCTAGTAAAATATCAGAATATTCATTAAAAAATACATGATTGCCCCCTCCCCCAAAAGGGGGGTTCCAACCCCCGGAACCCCCCTTGGATCCGCCAATGAAATCATAGTATGATAAATGTTCTGAAAATCAAAGAAATAAGGAAATGTGAAGCAATACACCTTATTTGTGTTATTGACTTAGATGCAGGTAATGACCTCGCCTTCGGCTCGGTCATCATCACCATCTCAGTCAATACCTTGCACTCTTTCATTTCACGATGATGACTACATTTTTTATTCTATTTTTATTATAAAAATAGTGTTGATTTAAAACTATATTTAATATAAATTTACAAAATCAATCATAACGTTCCATTTTTCCATACCAACACCTAGGATATCGCACTTCCGGCGAACCAAAAAATCAGAATCCTATCTCTTAAATGTTGCATGTTGTGAATGATCTCAAAAACATTTCTATTTGTGAAAAAGCAATAATACTGAAAATTGAATTTATGCTTGAATTTCAGTCTTATGTTTTGTGTACTAATAAACCCATGAACGAACTATAAGCATAGAAGACTCTGAAATAGTTTGTAGAAGTCGCACCGCTAGTCTGTATCCAGACATGGTCCCCTTTTTTAACGGAACAAAGTGCCACTCTTGTTGCAGGTATAATCCCCGTTGAACCATCAAGCTGAATATCCAGTTTGTCAATTAGTCTGTTGTCGACTTTTAACTCCGTATAAACCTGATCACCACTATCTGTGAAAGTAGTCCAAGCAAACTGATAAATGCCAGAAACTGGGGCAATAAATATTCCATCACCATTATTGTAATGTCCGCCATTATTTATTACGACATTGTTGAATCGTACAATTGCGTTTGTGTTCATTGTTTTTGATGACGTCAGCCTTGCATAAAACATAACATCATCGTCGTTGTCTTTTGTACCTGGAAAAGGATTTGATCATGAATAACATGTACACTGATTAAAATATGGATTTTTTTTTTTCGATCTTGCAAATGAATCTCTTAGCACATGACTTGTCACATACAATTTGCATATTAATAAAATAATAATATAAATAACCGACTCATAAGATAAAGAAGTTGATTTTTGATGTGGGACATCAGAATTTCAAATCACTTACTACTTATGCTACAAAAATCAAGTCAATCGGTCTGTTCACAGCCCAAACGTCTGCTGAGACAAAATATAAGTCCAAACAACGGCAGTAGAATACTGAAGGAACAAGGGAAGCGAGACCACAAAAATCGAAATCCAAAGACATGGCAAAAACGGCAACAGAGAAAAACAAAGACAAAACAAGGACGTGAGACAGGTACAATGCACGGAAATAAAAAGACGACATTAAAAACTAAAGCACTCATAGTGTCAACTCCCATGAAAACCGGGAGTGACATCAGGTGCTCCGGAAAGCTAAGCATGTCCTGCTCCGCTAGCGGCACCCGTCACACTATCAGTGAGTCAATCCAGTGTTGAGTCAAAACCAGTTATGTCAAATCCGTGAGGACGTGAAATCTAGCTAAAAATGCCCATTTTCATTTGGGACACAGACACGTCATATCTGTCAATGATACCATGGTGACGGCCATAAAATTTCTGAAGGGATGAAAGCAACAAAGGCTGAACAAATCCCTGAGTAAGTAACTTTTGGGACGGTGTTTTTGCTCTATTAAAAAAATCACTGTATAAACTACATGACAAAATCACTAGTCGGCTTCATTATCTCTTTTTTTATAGCTCACCTGACAAGAAGGGCTTCGGTAGTCTGCCTGTAAGCTATCCCCTGTTAAATCACTGAAGCAAATTATTCAACACTGGATCCTATGCATGCTATGGGAAAATCATCATTTTTATAAGCCCTTCTGAAACCACTGAAGCAAATTCAACAAAACTTTACAGGAATACAGTATGGAAGGTCCTTTACAAAGATTGTTCATTTCTTTTAGATAAAAAAATGGCCACCAGGGGAGTACATAGATAAACATTGGTTCAAAGGCAAAATGAGATTTTGACCATCAACTCTGAAACATATGGAGCAAATTCAACCAAATTTTACAGGAATCTTGTACGATAGATTCGTCAAAATAAAATTTTTGATCCTGCAAAANAACAAAAAAAAAAAAAAAAAAAAAAAAAAAAAAAACATGGTCGCCAACGCAAAACTTATTTAACACAGGACTCTGTGGGATAATAGAATACAAAAGATAGCAGGAAACACCTACAACTGCCGAAAAACATAGTCACATGCAACAAAGTAACAAGGAACTGCACAAGGAAAACCCACAATAAAAATACAAAAGACAAACGCAAACAATGATAGGAGCTCGGGACAGCCGGACTTGGTACCGGCACTAGCAAAAGCCAGCGGTAGGGCTAAACCGGTTTATGGGTACCCAAACCTCCACTTTCTCTGTCCCGTTTTCCTATTCATTGTAGTATAAAAACATACTAATAAAACCCCAAAACAGGTAGACTACTAAGTCCATTACCACAATCTTGAAAAGGAAGAAGGGGACAAAACGTAATTTTGAAAGATGGGCCAAGGAGTAGGAGTACTCGTCGCTAAAGGAGCCTGTCTGCTGGTAAAACACTTTCGCATTACGGAAGAAAAATCAAACTCAAAACTCCCAGATGGGTTTGGTAAAGAATCATCATGTATTTCAATAGACATCGGCAGTATCAGTGAGAGGCCCGTATGCGAGTAAAACCCTAAGATTTTTAAACATCTTTTCATCATCTGCTCTGAAATTTGATTAAACTGTACTGAAATTGGGGTCTCGATGGGGGGTCCCTTTCCCGAAATCCCGGCAATATTTTTTCAACTTTTCCGTTTAACGAGCGGGAAAATATTTTACAAAGACTCTTAAACAATCTCCCAGATCCCGGTTCACGGGGATTTTTTTCAAAATTTCCCGCTTCACGCCCAACACCCTTTCCCGTTTTCACGGACACTTTTTCGTGACGATCCCGTTTCCCTTTCATTTTAAAAGGCCAATCCCGCTTCCCGCTTAAACCCCATCGAGACCCACTGAAATGACATAGGGAAAGGCCTTTACAGAAAATGCTTATGTCCTTTGATTTGACCAAAACAAAAAACCAATAAAATAAATACAAAAATATAGAAAAAAAAAATAATAAACCATTGATCCCTATGGGGAAAACATCATTTTCATCATCACCTCTGAAATGATTGAAGCAAATCTAACTAAATTGTACTGGAATGTGAAAGGAAGGTCCTTTACACATTTTGTTATTCATATGACAATAATCATGGCCACAAGCGCATAATATGTGCTATTAAGCACTTTGTTAGACAAGCGATGCAGGCTCAGTCTCTGAGCCTCTGGTTTGTGACAACTCACAACGTTATCAATGTTTTACTACAGGAAATTGTTATAAGTAAACATCTTGTATTGCAGTGGAGGTATCTGTCGTGTTTACTAGTGCTTTGACAAGGATGAGCCTGCTATCATGTATATTGGATGGAAATACTCTGCCATTTTCATTTAGGTAACATACATTTAGAAAGCTATCAAAATAGGACAAAGTAAACGATTGGCTGAAATTGTTCCTGTAAATTATGAATTTTTAAATTTCTTTTAATAATTTTTAATTCGAAACTAAAACATTATCAAAACCCTGAAATTCAGGTTTACGATAACTCTTTGGGAGTTTATGCAAGTTCGTCTCATAAACACAATGAAAACTTTGAAATGTAGAAATTTGACCAATTATTAATCGAATAATTTGGTCGCAACCTATGATCCAATGTTTCTCGATGATATTGTGGTCATTTACACCCATTTAAACTTATCGACAAACGAATACAGAAGCAGAAAGGGGGGGGGAAAGGAGATTCTAAAATGACAAATAAGAGAGCAGGATAGTTCATGTTATAACACAAATTGATACAACATGGCAAGGATAACAAAAAGGCCACAAAACCAAGGCAATAGCAGTGTAAACTGTGATGATCTGCTTCATGCGTGTCCAGTGCTTATCAGTTAGGAAATAAACATTGGATCTACCTAAATTTGTGAATTATAATATCACGCCCTTCTTATGCTCTAAATCCAATAAAACATACCCACGTATGAATGTACTGATCAACCTTTTATATACAATTTGCATATTTTATCTACTTTATATTGTGTTCAAAATAAACTTTAAAAAAATGAATCACCCCAAAAGACGTAAATAAACAACTTAAATGAAAATCGATATTACCGTAACTTAGCAACGAGTGTCTCCTTATTACGTTACATATCATGCTCTTTAATTGTTAATCACAAAATTTGTAATTGCTAACGTTAATAAAATTATAAGTTCGAAAAAGATGGGAAATTCGGTAAATGTCAAGGAGACAATCAACCCTAAACAAAGCATCTAGGGTCACCTTACGGTCTTGAACACAGTGAGCAACCTCCGACACGATATAGCAAGCTCTAAATGGCCCAAAAGGTTAAAAAAATGAATGAATCAATGGAAACAAACCACAGGCAATAACTCGAACATATCCCTGACTTTGGACGGGCGCAAAAATTGCGGTGGAGTAAAAATCGCTTTCTTGGATTCAAACCCTCAAACTATGTTTGGTGAATGGCTAAAACAAAAACACAAAATGACTCACAGTACAAATCAAACTAGAAAAAAGTCCAACTTATCAAGACGAGTATACATAAAACATGAAGACAATACACACGGATATTGTCCTAACAAATACTCGCAGTTATTGACTGCTAGCTAAGAACATTATTTCCGTTGACTATGTCAAGTCAACTAACATAACATGAAATGTGTATTTTGTCCTTTTTTGTTTCAAATATAACTTATGCTTTCATACAATTTCTAAAACCAGTTTACACTTATAGATCTGCTTGCTTCGATTTTAAAATAGTCGTAATGATATCTTTGTAACAGGTCATTTATATAATTTCATAATTAAGCAACTTGCAAATGAAGAATACCATGGATATCACTTTGTCAGTTTATGATTTTTGCATGCAGTTTTCCGACATATTTTATTTCGAATTTCAAATAAAATATTGTCCTTCATATAAAAGCCCCTTAGAATTATAAAACGTTTATTAGACATATATGTGAATAGGGTCTACACATGGTCAGAGTTTATATTTGTCTTCATTTTACACCTCGCTATCGATGTAAGATCTGACCATGTTCTAATTTGCATAGAGCCCGCTTGCAATAATATACTTCTTAATTTTTCACTCTTTTGCAACATATTCATTGTTTTCAAATGCATTTAAAAGAAAAAAATCTCTACAAGTTTAAATTCTGTTGCTGTAACTCGTAAAAAAGTTAAGGTAGACTGCCAAGAGAATAGGTAAAAAGTGTCAACTATATACCGAAGTCACTGTGAATTTACTTTCTGCATATGCGCATTTCGACAACTTATGTCTCTTCAGTGCAGATAAAATCTAAACGTTTGGAAGACCAAGAACTCAAAGATGTTTAAAAACTGATAGAGAACAAATAACCAATATGATCTAAATGTAAAGTCAAATTCAGCTAAGGACAGAGCTTTGCATGAGGGAGATACTCCTTAGGTTTCGACAAAAATAACAAAAATTAAGATATTGTTAGATTTCAAATATAATCGGCTTTCGGGTCAGCAAAGATCGTACTGACAACTGGGCTGGTGAATACCCTCGGGGACTAACAGTCCACCAGCAGTGGCATCGGCCCAGTGGTAACAAATAACTATATACCGAAGTCACTGTGAATTTACTTTCTGCATAGGCGCATTTCGACAACTTATGCGGCGATTCTTGGTGTAAATTGAGGCTCAAAAAGGGGTATATTC
>MJUU01022532.1:0-18212 GCA_002080025.1 Modiolus philippinarum
AGGAAAAATCGGCGCAAACGGCGCAAATGAAAGAAAAAAAAATCGGCGAGAATGAATCACGGCGCAAATGAAAGAAAAATCGGTGCAAATGAAATGCAAATCTTCGGAAATGCAAAACTCAGGTATGCAGATATGCAATGTCAAGTAAAAATGTATGCAATGTTGCAATAATAATATCAAAGACCATGATAGGGACACGTGCACAACATTTTATTTTCGGAAGGCGCCTGGAAATTTTTAGATGGATCTTACAATTCTTAATGCCCGCTTTTCTTTTATTAAACAGTCATTAGGACTTAGGAAACCCTGAGCTGATATAATTGTATCTTCCTTATTGTTTAGTATTTCATTATGTTTTTGTTTAATACATGTATATGTTTGTATTGTAATAACCCAAATGGGTTCTTTGTCTGCAATTTTGAATAAAATATGAAATATTAATACATCCCAAAAATGAAGTTAATGTACACTCGTATCGCCTTATCCATTGGTCCGTGTGTCCTTGGGACATTTTTTTATGAATATATCGAAAGCCCCATTATATTGTATATGGGATAAAGCTTTATAAGTTGGAATAACTTGTGTGTTTTTTGAGCAAATAAATATGTTGAAATCAACCCCCGTTACAAATACTACCAGAATGTTGGCTGTGATATGTTTTCAGATTGACGGAAATTGATTCCGAACTTTTAAAAAACTTCTTAATATTTTTGGATTTCTCGAAAGCCCTTCAAATTTTAAAATTTTGAAATTAATTCAGAATGTTAGTAATTAAGAATACATGTTTCGGTTTTGGTTTTCTTGTTTTATTTAGATTGATTCATAATATTTTGAAAAAAAAAGTTACAGCAACTATTTCGGGTTGCCTGATTCATCATCTTTTGAAAAAAAAGTTATTGCACGTTTTTCAGGTTGCCTATTTCAGAGCCAATACCGTAAATTGATCGATGGTAATTTGAAACAATCTTAGTAACTATTATAACTAATATCAACTTTTACTAGGGATCGGGGAGGGGGTAAAGGATAAAAGACCCCTTCCCTCCCCTTCTACACAAAAGCCCCGAACTTGGAAGTCCAACATTTTTTTGCACAATATATTTTTACTTAGCGGAAGGGAAACAAATATTTTCATTTTTTAATTGTTGTATCAAAGCACAAAAATGATAAAATGAAGCCCATGAAATATATTGAAGGTCTGACATTATGAGAGCAACATGTACATAAATAGTAATGATGTACATTATACCTTTATAATCTTTATTTGCACAAATAAACCTAACGGGTTAAAGCAAAATATACAATACAGAAAGAAATGAGTCAAAAGGAAAAATCCCGAGATAATAACTTTTAAGTCCCGATATGCTCCATTCCCTAAAGGGGCGGGAAATCCCGATTTCCTGCGGAATAAAATGCTTGATTCAACCGCTCATACATCTTTAGTATTCCAATGAAGATTACAAAACGAATATCCAGCACAACACAGGAAAACATTTGAAACAAAAAAATGTACAAAAAATAATGTAATGCCTTCTTTTTCTTTTCTTTATCCACAAATCACGCTAAATGTAAAAAAAAAATGTAACACCTTTTTCTTTTCTTTATCCTCAAATCACGCTAAATGTAAAACAAAAATGTGACACATTCTTTTTTTTTTTCTTTATCCTTAAACACGCTAAATGTAAAAAAAAAATGCAACAGCCCCTTTCTTTTCGTTATCCACAAATCACGCTTATTAATAAGAAAGTGTCCATAAAGTGCACTGTCGTACAAAAAATAATTCATCTTTAGATTATTGCTTCGTTGTTCATTATCGATACTCTAACTATCGACGTCTATTACTGTGACGTCATCTTCATTGAAAGAAAAAAATCAAGCGACGTATGGCCGAAAAAGTCAATTTTTGTCGTTATATTCCATTATATCTTTCTTATGAGTTCGGTGACCTATTGTTTTTATTGCCTTATTGTAATTAATATAAACAGTTATACATGCTCCGACAATATGAAGAAAAAATCAACAGCAGAATTTTCACAATTTAATAGAAAAGATAACAAAAATGTCTAATATTTTGCGCGGGAAAGTAATTAAGCGTTGAAATAATCATCAATCTTTCATTTAAAAGTTTGTTTCTTAATTGAATTGAAATCTATAGACTTCCCGGAGTATAATACAGAAATCCGTTTGCAATTTTAACTTTTATTACCGAAAGGGCAAGGGTTTGAAGTTGACGTTCTCATTTCTCCATCTTCCGAATTTAGCTACTTTTCATGGTGCTATAGCAACAAAACGAAACCGGTGACCTATATTTTTTATTCTTGAAAATTGTCCCAAATACCTTGAAGAATGATTATGCTAAGTTTCATGAAAAAATCAAGAGTGGAAATGATTAGTTGGTTTGGTCTTTAATACGGTTTATTCTACGTCCATGAGATCGCTTGTTACGTAGAGGTTTAGAAACAATATCCAAAATATTTACAGAATTGGTTTTAGAAATATTACCAATACCCATTATATTGTCATTTAGACCTAAAGGATAGACAGTTTGCAGTTTCTTAATCCAATTTAGTTCTGCTATTTTTCTGGCTTTATTGAATTTTGAGTGAGATTGTCCTGGCTGTTTAGTAACGACTTCCAAAGGTTGAACTGTAATATGTTTGATATCGTGGTTGTGTTTTTTAAGATATTGATATATTATACTTTTATACTTATTGGGTCTATGAAAACGATACAGATGTTCCTGGGTCCGTTTAGAAAGATACCGACCAGTTTCACCGACATATTGAATTCCACAATTAGGTTTATTTCATTTTAGTAAATATACAACATTATTAGTTTTTCAGTCAATATCATTGTCAAACTGCAAGGAAAAGGTGCGACCATTAACAGTAGACCTCACTGTAGTTTTATTGACGAGGCGTGGGCATGTAAGTCATTTATTTGCACGGCACTTCTCAAAAGAAGGGTAACCACGGTTTTTAATATTGAAAACATTAGCAATTGTGACATTTTTAGATAACCGGTTTCGTGGAGACCCTTTGATCATTAAATAATCGTTTTCCGTTTCTGAGTTCCATGTATAAGTGTTGTAAGGATTGGGGTGTTTGGTAAGGTGTAAAGAAAGAAGTCTAGAAAACTGAACCCGAACACCAGTGTTAATGTGGGATAATAGATAATAAACTGGACGGTACGAGAAATTGAATGCTATCCATCATAAAGTACCCGACATATACATAAGAAACGAAAACAGACACAAAAAACAGTGGACAACAATTATTACAGGGTGTATCCGGATAGCACACAAAATAAGTAAGACTACTTTGCCAGTTAATTCTTGTTGACAATCCTGCATCCATATGGATAAAGGAAGATCGTCTTGAACTTACCATAATGTATGAGAAAGCCCATTGTTGAAGGCCTCATGGTGACTATAAGATGAAGAACAACAATAAAAGCGTTGTTCCATTGTTTGGTTTTACCATGTATTTGTAGAGATTTTGTCTCATTTGGATTTACTCCATATCCCTTCATTGCTTATATTAGACTTGAGCTTGTCTCTCCTGAAGTATGGAGTCCGTATAAAAGACTCCCCGTACGAGATGCTCTTTATACATTTCAATTATGGTGTACTTGTTCTGATTTTTGATGCACTATACTTTCAAATTTTGGCATTTTTATTTTTTATTTTTTATTGTCACTTGTTATTCTGACCACCTGATTATTGTGTCCACATCTTATGATTTATGGTTTGTTGACACTCCTGCATCCATTGGTAAAGGAACATAAATGTGAGATTGCTCGACATTTAGCAATGAATTCCGCTCGAACCAGTGCAAGGAGCCGTCTTGAACTTACTATGAGGTATGAGCAAAGCTCATTGTTGAAGGCCTCAATGTGACTTCAAGATGAAGAACAACAATAAAAGCGTTGTTCCTTTGCTTTGTTTTTACCAAGTATTTGCAATTTTGTGTCATGTGCATTCATACGATTTCCATTAATCCATTGCTTATATCATGCTGTAATCAGAAAAGCAAAGATGAAATATCATATCTAGATAGATGAAAATAAATTAATTTTAAAAAAAAGATTTGTCATGTACGCTGAATATCGACAATAAGTTATAAAAGATGTTCAATACTTGTCACATCAAAGACGTTCGCTTATCTGTTGCAGGATTTGCACTATTATCAACTCTGCCCAATCTCGTACAGAAATAACATTCCAAGTGTATATGTCCAAAAGTAAATGAGATTTCTTCCCGTCTGTTCGTATTTAGGGCGTTGTACTACAAATTTCTTCTACACATAGTTGCACCAAAAGGGGGGGGGGGGCACTTTCTTTAGAGATGAATATGCGTGCCACTAGAAAGGACGTGTCTTTATTTTAAGTCATCAGTCGATTGTAATTTTTGACATTTTCTATATATAACCATAAATGACACACCAGAATTCCCACTGAATCCTATAAATGTATCAAGAACATGTTTTTAATAAAAAGTCGATTTTTAAGAAAATCTCTGAATATCCCTGTTCCAACAACACAGTTTTACTGTAAAACTGCATGGGTTGATTAATTTTAAAATTTACTATATGAATGGATGTGTATCTGTTTAGAACACTTTATGAATTGGGGTCTTTCGAAAATGCCAGCGGCAGGTCTGAACCCAATTTTACCTGAAGTGAGTTGTACCTCGAAGACAATGGACTTATACTATTTGCCCGCTACACGTATCAAGCTCCAAAGATGAAACAAGTATTCGAAAGCATGAGTTTTGTTTGTTTTGTATTTGTTTGTGAGCTTTTGTTTTCGTTTATTTTTTTGTTTTCTTCAGTATAACGTCAACATTTTATTATTTTTTTTTTTCATTTACCTCCCTTCAGTTTATCTTCCTGGTGTTTCAAATTAAATGCACACCCACATGTTTTCAGTACAACTTTACATTTTATTTTCTACCTGTATAATATTTTTATTGATAAAATATAAATATATGAAATATGAATCCTTAAATTTACATGAAATACATTTTTATTTTCCTCAATATTAAATAATTTAGTTATTCCGTCTTTACCTGTTTCAAATGTGTCACAGCAAGTAAACTGGTTTGATCGATGACAAAGTCTGAAAACTCCATGAAAGGATGTCAGCGACGACGACCATGACTGCCCTCTGAAGCTATAAATCTGGAGTACAATGCCAGCAACAAGTAACAAAACACTATATCGTATGGATTTCAAACAATTTGAATAATTATCTATTCCTCTTTCGAGAACTTGTGACAACGTCATGTCATATTCTACTTTCACTTTAGAACTCAGTCTAGTTACCATATAAAACTTGTAAACAAAACGGATGCGCATAACTCGACAAATGTAACTAGTTTGACGCTTTATGTCCGATGCTTACATTTTAGTACATTGTTAGTCCTACTCTCATAATTAAGATACTTAATTAAATAGTATTGGTCTTAAACTGCTCACACCCTTTCTCATAAGTTCGATTATCGGCTAATCCAGAAGGGGTTCCGCAGATTGGACCTCGCACCCACCCGATTTTCTGGTAACAATCTTATATTCGGTAAAAAGGGACAAAAAGAGAGAAAAAAAATGATTGAAAATCCTTTTTTTGGAACTCCATTTGAACTTCCCTTTTCTGGAACTCCATTGAAACAATTAAACAACACATACATGTATGTGAAAAACATCGACACAAAACTAATACACTAGCAGCGTAAAAGCTCTTAAAATTGGACGTATCATTAGCTGCTCCGTAAGGGAAAAAATTATCTGATCCACTTGATAATTAAACCCGTTACTCTGCAAATGAAAAGGCCGTTTGTACTTTATAGTAGGTACTTCTCATATGGTTAATAAACTGCATCTGTTCAAAATCTCTCTTCTCAGTTGTTAGATAGTGACATAAAAACGATGTGTCCATTCACCACAAAAACTAGTGCACTGACAATTGCAACATTGGTTGAACATTATCTAGGTGTACATGTTTCGGTTCTGTTGAAAAAAAAAACGCTTATTTACACGCAAAGAGGCAGCATTAGGCATGATGTTGCAATATACAAAATGTGGTGAGATTAAATTGTTCCAATTTTTTCAAGATGTTGCTTAGCATGGCTAAGAAGGGCACTCTGTTATCAGATCTGTCAAAATATCGAGTGTTGCCATGGAAATTAGAAACAAAAACAAAGCTTTGCAAATCAAGATGACCAACCCATGATGGAATTCTCACATACAAAGTTTGGAAAAAGAGTCCTGGATTTTATTAGCACTGTGCCATGGAAACAGTAGAAAGCGTTTAAGACATTATGAAGGCCTTTATGTGATTTCAAGATGACAAACAAAAACATTTGCTATATTTCATAATGTATTACAAAGGGTTTTGTGCAATGTATATTTGCAAATTACAAACATATGATTTCAGCACTTGAATTTTTACTTGACAATATATTCATTCGTTTCGGTAACTGTATTTATCGCCAGGTCATAGGAATTCCTATGGGTACCTGTTGTAAAATCCCTTCCATATAACATTTCAATACAGTTTTATTTCAATTGTTTCTGTACTTTTAACGTAGAAGATAAAAAAATGTTTTCCCATAATCTCCAATGACCGACTGTCCTGTTTATTTGTACATCAAAACCATAATCTCCAATGACCATCTGTCCTGTTTATTTGTACATCAAACCCATAATCTCCAATGACAGACTGTCCTGTTTATTTGTACATCAAATCCATAATCTCCAATGACCGACTCTCCTGTTTATTTGTACATCAAACCCATAATCTCCAATGACCGACTGCCCTGTTTATTTGTACATCAAAATGAAATCATCGATGCAGTATGTTTCAGTTTGCTTCGGTACGCTGAGAGTAGATGATCAAATAATAAAAGACCGAAGCTACCGTTAATTTAGTTTCTGCATATACGCATTTCAACAACCAATGCCTCCTCAGTGCAAATCAATTCAAAACATTTGGAAATCCATAAACCGAGATATGTGTAAAAGCTGATAGTGAAAAATACATCGGCGAACGAATATCGAAGCAAGAATGAGGAAAGGGGGAATTCTAAAATAATAAATCCAAAATCACGGCAATTCATATCCAAGACGAATTGAAACAGTATGACAAAGACAAAAAAAGGAAGAACGCCACATAACTAATGCACTAGCAGTGTGAACCCCTACAAAAACAAAAACTGGGGTATCTTCATGTGCTCCGAAAAGGAAAGTATGACCTGCTCCACGCGTGGTACCCGTCACATTGCCAGTGTAAAAAGTCCTGGCTGTCACATGCGGTGTTATTCCAGTCATAAACTCTGTCTATAAAGATATCTATTCTCATTTGTGAAATAGAAAAAATGTAGCGGTCTGTCATATCGTGGTGACAACCAATAGGGGTCTAAATAGTAAAGCCAAAATCAGTTAAGGGCAGAGCTATTCGAGAGAAAGATACTCCTTAGGTTTTAACAAAATTTTCTTAAATTTAGATATTGCAAGTTTCAAATGAAAATCGATTGTCGGGCCAGCACCGAAGTACTGGCTACTGGGTTGGTGAATACCCTCGGGATCTTACAGTCCACCAGCAGAGGCATCGACCAAGTGGTAATAAATTACAAAATACCGAAGTGAGGGGACGACCATTTGATCCTGAGAGGGGGGAAGAATTGGCAAATTTGGAAAGGTTAGATTATTTATTTTCAGCTCCATTCTGGTCATAATATTTATTTCCAAGCCTTTGGAGGCCATATTATTTATTTTCTTGCATAACAAAAAATGTTTGACCATTAGGAGTGGACTGAATATTTATATTCAAGTGTAACCAGGCAAGACTATTTATTTTCATCTTATCTGGGGTCAAGATATTTATTTACAAAATCTGCCAGCNCCCCCCCCCCCGAAACTTACTGTTAATTTAGTCTCTGCAAAATGTTTCCCATTGGGACTAATATTATTTATGTTCAATGCTGAAGGCCATGTTTCCAGTCGTATAGGAGGTAAATGGGTAGTATTTATCACTGACCATCCGCGCACACTAGTTCTTTAATTTTGTTTCTAAATACTTTAGACGTTATCGAGCCTATGATCATTCTGTATTTTTTCCCATAAGATCTTAACAGTGTATTCCATATTTGCGACCATCAGAATCAAATGAACACTTTTTTTGTATTCTAGTGTCATTTCAGTAAAGTACATTTTGGTTCTATCATGTTCGCTAGTAAAGGGTTATCATCCGCTTCATTTGTATTAGCAATGTCAGAAGAGATGATGAACATATATTTCTCCCAGTTGGGTCTAAAATTTAACTTTAATCCTTGCTTGTAGCCATATGATGAGAGAGTATTAACTTTTGCATGGTTCGCATTGCTACATTAGTGTCGGAAAGATGATCAAAATATGTTTCTTTAAATTTGTCAAATAGTGATAAAACTATATTTTGAGTTTTGGGCAACGTCCCGATGAAATAACGCCTTTGCTTACATCATTCAAAGGTTTGATTTAAAATCAATTTGGTGCAGTAGTTTAAGAGAGAAAATCAAAATGTCATATGCTTAATGAAGACAGACAGGAGACGCCAAAAGATGGCAATACCCCATCCTGACCTTTTGTATCAGGTGAGCTAACAGGCAATATTAATACAATTAACACTTTACTTCTTGTTTTGAACTGAACAAAAATAATATCGCAATATATTGTTTTTATTACATGAGAAATTTTCATAATATTTAAATGTACATTGATGAGCATTATTTTCCAACAATAAGTAAAACTCCGGCTATTTTACTTCCTATTCCAGCTATTATACAGAATGCAAAGGAGAAGTGCAGGTATTTTGTAGTGACTCCATCCATTGTTGCGTATACTATAGCTCCAACCAGGGCAAAAATACCTGTAAAGAAGACTTGTATTAGTTTTCCTTTATTTGGTACTTTACAATTAATTTTTAAATGTAGAAATACATATTGAATGAATGATTGCACTGTACATGAACTTTTAAATTAGATTAAAACATAATAAATCAAGAACAAATGGTTTCTTGTTCTCTATCATTTGGCTTTCTCTTGACGATTCTGTAACTTTGGTGATACCTCATTTCCAATATACTTGTTTTCGAATATTTGGATTTGCAATTTGACGATAAGAAATAAAGAGATACATGGATTAAGTTTTGTTCGGCATTTACTAAGTCAATTCTGCTAGATCTGGTGCCGGGGTCGTCCTAAACTTGCTATGAGATATGAATGTTTGTTAATGGTTGAAGACATCATGGGAATTCAACACTAAGAAAAAGCAAAGAGAGTGTTCTTCCGTTTGTTTAAACGTTCCCTGTAATAGTAGGGATTTAGTCCCCTGTAAACTTACTCCATATCCCTTTATTTGTTCATTAAGTCATATTGTTATAAACAAACTGTTTTTACAAACTAGAAATGTAGTAATGGTTCGGTTGTTTGTTCTTAATGATGTTCGCTTGTTAGTATTTAATGATAACAGAGTTTACCATCAAGAGCAAACAAACGAATTTTGTAATTGTGTTACGTTGGACCATTGATCGTTTTTATGAAATTCAAGTATGTAAAAGTTAGCTTAACTGGTTTTATTTAATGTCATTTTTATACAAAATACTAACCTCCAAGGAAACAGCAACATATTGTGGCATACCGAACTATTTGTGTATCTCTTAGGACAAACATTTTTAACACAACACTAATAACAGCCGCTAGTAACACTACAAATCCGAGAACAGCTAAGGCCTGGGCACCTTTAAATGCCGAAGGACACACATCATCTAATTGGAAAAATAATTCAATAATTAATATAACATTACAATACGCCGATAAAATGAATAAATAGGTTAGGGTATGTATCCAGTATTGAAACTTATCTCAAATATCTTTTCATTTTTGCTCCGGTGACTTGATAATAGTTTTGTTTCAACACCTTAACGGAATCACATTTGGAAGTAAGTTTACCTTGAATTTGACCAGTCTACCGTAATGTCAATATCTGGCATATAAGTGCCTAGATCAATCTAGATATGTCATTTGTTCTTACCGTTTGTTAGAACTGAGAAGCGACTGACATCCATTGGGTGCCTTCCCGGACTTCAAATTGTATATACTATAATGTTCAAATCTGAACACCGTTCCTTATGATATGAGCCGAGTTTGACTTCGTTGAAACTATGCTAAAATGCTATGTTTGTTTTCATTTTGATTTGATTGTCGTAATATTTTCATTTTTTATTCATGCTTCATATACTTTTATTAAAATGCTTTATTAAGTGGTTGCTTACTACAAGCAGAGAACCAGTTTTGGGGTTTAAAAAATTTACCTCCCTTTTGGGTTTGCTAAAAATCAATTTGCTGATTGAAGAACTGGCAACTGGCCTATGGAGTGGGGTCGAATACAAAAGACAGTCGGCTGCTTACCTTCTTAACTGTAAATGAAGGTAATAACAAAATGACACTTTTAGACTGACGTTCGGTTCTCACTTACTTCCAAAAAGTGCCAAAAGTCGAAATCCAAAAAGTAAAAAGTCAAGGCAGGCTCAAAACTACGTGAGAAAATGTTAAAAAGTTTCTAAATGAAATTTCGATCAATTTTGTACCCAACGTCTAAAGAAAAATGAATTAAATATATTTTTTTAATTACTAGGTCATTTAATGTCTCTTTGATATTTTTAGATTGCTTACTATTATAATTACTATACTCAGGTGCAAAAAGGTTGCAAACTTTGGAATATTCATCTGCATTGTAAATTCAAACGAAAGCTTTTTCGAAAAAAATCTGTAGAATTAATATATTGACCAATTTCCATAGAATTCACATTGTAAAGAGCTTGACGTACAATTTCCGTCTATCCTATGTATTCCAACCTTTTTAAATCTAAGGAAAATTTTTAAAAATTCATATTGAAATAGATGAAAGTTTTGTATCTCTTTAATTAATTTTACATATTTTATTTTGAAATCTGAATTAATGTGGTAATAAATTACCGCCTTTTTAAGCCGATCTGTTTCTTCGCTCATATGGGGCTGAATTCATGAAAGGGCTTTCTCAAAATAAAGTTAAAGAACTGACCCAGTCCTTCAATTTCGTCTTCCGTTACATAGATGATATTCTATCACGAAGGAACCCTCGCTTTGGTGTTTTGCGTTACCTTATCTATCCAAAAAGCTCGAAAGTAAGGATACTACAGATATTTCAACATCGGCTTCGATCCTTGACCTTCAACTTGAAATTGACAAACCGAGGAACACTACAAACTAGGCGATATGACTTTTCCGATAATCAACTTCCCTTTTTTTGTAGTAACATTCCAAAAGCATCGACAGTTGGGGTTAACATCTCCTAACTCAATCGCAATTCAAGGGCCTGTGGTCGATACAACGACCACCTTGATAAAGCTCGGTAGCTTACAAATAAGCTACTAAAAAAGGGTATGTTACCCATAACTAAAGTCATCACTAAAGATGTTTTACTTTCGACATCACGATCTTGTGGACCGCTATGGGATATCTGTTTCCCAGATGACAATAGATCTTTCTATTTGCCACTGAAGTTCGTTTTTCCTCTACCGGATTTGACTTTACTACCGGAGTTGACATGTTCAACACGGCGGGTGTCTTATAAGAAGCAGGAGATGCTTACTCTATCGGTGCACCTGATTTCACTCATGGTTATTTATTGGGTCCGTGTTGTTCATTTTTGTATATTTGTGTGTCTTCATTTTTCTTTTCTGTGTCGTGCTCATGTTATGTCTTTGTTTCTTTGTTTTTTTTTCGATGTTGCCATTGTTCTTGGAATGTTCGTCAAGACTGAAGGTTTGGTTATCACTTACTTTAATTCTTGAATACTTCGATTATTGCAAAAGTTAACAACATTGCTTAGTAGTTCAATCGATATATTTGATTTTGATAATTGTGAAAATATAATTTTGATTATTAATGGCGGTTTAAAAATATATGTTGGGCAAGAGTCACAAATTAATATTTCAACAAGGTAAAAATTGTGAACAGGGCAAAGTTAAAAGGTTAAAAAGACAATACATACAAAATAAAAATGACATGAAATTACAAAATGTTGTATCCTTTATATTGATCAACATAGGCTATTCCATCCTGTTAAAGAACACAGAAATGGAGAAGAACACCGTTCGTTCCTACCAATAAAGTTTGCTAATAAGGGTTTGGATGCCATCAACCTTGCCAATATATTGCACCACAAAAATGTAATAGAAAAAAGAAACAAAACACCTCCATATTTAAGGACACATCTGTTCCAATCATCTCCGATACCTATACTTCACCGATAGCATCTTAAATTTTCACAACCATAAACGTGTATTGGAAAACCTTACCACGGACGACCTCAAGTCTAAACCACCCGATTGTTCATGTTTAAATTCACCTTACAGATATAGTTCCTGTGGGCACGTCGTAACGGAAGACTTGAATACCACCGGAAACCTGTGTCTCCGTGAAGTCCCGACAAAGGAGTCAAAATTCAGTGAACCATGATCGATCAACTGGGAGAAAAATTTTAAAATTCTTATGGATGCTGTAGAGGACTATGCTAGAAAATGGATTAAACGTGTGCAAGATGAACACTTGGATTCTCTCTCGGAGTGGATTAAGGTTATGTGGTCCATGATTCTTAATCGAACCAGTCAGCTACGAGGGTCAAATAGAACTAATGCATCCTCTATTTTTAAAAATGCCGATGTTACCAGATATTTGTGCTTCATCCATGACAAATATGTCGTTTTTTCCGGCAAATAAAGCTCCTAATAACATCATTTTCATTCATCATTGTCATTTGTAAAAATCATTACATCGATTGCTTAAAGAAAAAAACTAGGCATTGGCAATACCCAGGGCAATCCAAGCTATAAAGCTACTCCTCTGTCTAAGGAGAAGAGATTACAGAACCATAAATCCGTTTTGCTTTCCTTTGAAATTTCAAACCTAGATGAAGACACTGATCTCCCCTCCTTGTACTGGGTACCAAAATTACACAAATGCCCATACAAACAACGGTACATGGGAGGATCTGCAAAATATTCTACTACAGCTATTTCTAAGCTATTAACCTCCATCTGACAACCGTAAAAGAGGGCCCTCAAAGTATTGTAATACTAGTTTTTCAAGAAGTGGTGTAAATGAAATGCAGATAATACAAAACTGTAAAGATCTATTTGACATCTTTAAATCGAGATCATTATCACACTGTAACAGCATTAAAACTTTTGACGTCTCCACACTTTATACTAGTATTCTACGTTAACAACTGAAATCACGGCTGAAAGATTTGATTCAAAGATGTTTCTCCCGTAAGAACGGCGAAAGAAGATATAAGTATATTGTTATAGGCAGAGAACACACATACTTTGTGAAAATACGACTCAGAATCAAAGAAACAATATACAGAGGAAGAAGTGATTAATAAGTTGGAGTTTCTGATCGACAATATATTTGTGCAGTTTGAAGGACTTGTTTTCAACAGACTATCGGAATTCCAATGGGCACAGACTGTGAAGCTCTTTTAGCCAATTTGTTTCTCCCCTCATATGAGGCTGAAATCATCGAACGGCTTCTTCCAAATAAATATAAAATCTTGCAAAGTCCTATAAATTTCAGGTTCCGTTATAAAGATAATACTTTATTACTGAACAACTCTCGCTTAAGTGATTTTCTAGGTATTCTACTGCCGTTGCGTTCTCCATCTCATCTATCCAAATAGGTCGAAATTAAGGATACTACAGATACTTCCACATCGGCCTCTTTCCTTGACCTTAATCTTGAAATTGACAAACAGAGGTACACTACAAACTAGGCTATATGACAAACGCAACAACTTCATTTTTCCGATAGTTAACTTCCCTTTTCATTGTAGCAACATTCCAAAGGCACCGGCACATGGAGTTTACATCTCCAAACTCATTCCCTACTCAAGGGCCTAGGGTCGATACACCGACCACCTTGATAGAGCTCGGTTGCTAACAAAAGGCTATTAAAGCAAGGTTATGTTTCCCATTACTTGAAGTCATCACTACGAAAGTTTTAAGGTCGACATCACGATCTTCTGGACCGCTATGGGATATCTGTTTCCTAGATGACAACAAATCTTTCTCTTTGCCACTAAAGTTTGGTTTTCCTCTACCGATTTGGCTTGACTACCGGAGTTGACATGTTCAACAAGGCGGGTATCTTATAAGAAGCATGGGATGCTAACTCTATCGGTGCACCTGATTTCACCATTGGTTTTTTATTGGGTCGGTGTTCTTCATTTTTATATATGTGTGTGTGTCTTCATTTTTGTTTCTGTGCAGTGCCCATGTTGTGTCTTTTTTTCTTCGTTTTTGATATGTTTCCATTGTCCTTGGAATGTTTGTTTTAGACTGACGGTTCGGTTTTCATTTTCTTTATAATTCCTGAATACTCCGATTATTACAAAAGGAAACACCAGTAGTAGTAGTTCAATCGATATATTTGATTTTAAAAATTGTAAAAATATGATAATTAACAATTCACGTTTTAAAAACATATGCTTGGCAATGGCCACAAATTAATGCTTCAAAAGGTAAAAATTGTGAGAAGGGCAAAATTAAAAGGTTAAAAAGACAATACATACAAAATAAAAATAACGTAAAAAATAACATTATGTTTCATCTTTGATATTGGTCAACATAGGTTATTCCACCCTGTTTAAGAACACGCAAATGGAGAAAACATCGTTCGTTCATACCAATAAAGTTTGCTAATAAAGGTTTAGATGCCATCCACCTTTCCAATATATTACACTACAAACATGTAAAAAAAAATACCTTCATATTTTAAGGACATATCACTTCCAATCATCTCATATACAAGGGCTGTTCAGAAAAAAAAACAATAAGCTAGCCAAATCCTTTAATTTCAGTTTCCGTTATATAGATGATGTTCTTTCATTGAACAATCCCCAATTTAGAGATAACCTTCATCTTATATACCCAAATGAACTCGAAATTAAAGAGACCACTGATACAGCACCACCATCATCATCATACCTGGAGCTATACCTCTACATTGACAACTCTGGACGTCTGAAAACAAAACTTTACGACAAGCGTGAATAGTTTTTGAGCAGTAATATTCCCACTTCTCCGGAATATGCATGGCGTGTATATTTCACAACTCATTCGCTATTGCCGTGAATGTAGTATGTACAGCGATGTTGTCGACAGAGCGAAATTACTGTCTCAAAAATCTTATACATCAAGGGTATGTTCAGTCACTGTTGCAATTGTCACTACAGAAGTTTTAAGGTCGTCACCACGATTTGACTGACCATTACAATGTTTCTGTTTCACAAATGAGAACAGATATCTTTGGGTAGATCCAGATCTTGTTACCGGACTGACTAACACCGACTGTAACTAAACCGGACTTTACACTGGTAGTGTGACGGGTACAACGCGTGGAGCAGATCATGCTTACCCTTCCGGAGCCCCTGATGATACCTCAGTTTTTATAGGGATTCACATTGTTAGTGCTTCAGTTTTGTGGCGTTCTTGTTCATTTTTTGTTTATTTGTTTTGTCTTTGCCATACTGTAACAATTCGTGTAGCTGTGAATTATCGTGCTTTTGGATTTATGATTAACCGTCCTGATTTGTCTCATAAACTCGCCGCGGTGGGTGATATAGTTCTCAAAAAAGGAATAAAATGAAGTTCCGTAAAAAAGGGGTCCGGTCAATATTTCTCCAGTTTTTATTGGGTGTGCCTAAATTTTGCACGGAATTTGCCAATTTTTGGCAGAAATATTGGGGTGGAGGGGATCCACCCTCCACCCCTTCTAGATTCACCAATGAGCGATCCGTTAATACTAACCGAATTGTCCATTATACGATGCGCCGGCCTGTCTGGTTTCATCTGAACGAAAGCTTTAAAACTGACAGCCACAAATAGTTTTTGGGAAAAATAAGGTTTGTACAATTTTTGCTTTAATTGTTCAATACTTTTTGGTAAAGATTGAATAATTTATTAACTTTTGTTCTCTTGAACCCAATACTAGTCTGCATATGAATGATTTCCAACGGGTACACCAAAGCAAAAGTGCAGCTTTAAAGTGGGGTAAAATTTGGGAAATATTTTTTTTTTATTCATGGACCAAAAACATAGAGTGATGTTGTAAAAACTAATACCAAAGCGTTTCATATTCAAATTGACATTGAAAAATCGATGCAAAACAAAACTAGCTCGCTAGTACAATGTACTTGAAATTTAGGAAGAGGTTGTGGCTCTACATGGAGAAGACATTATAATTCTAAATGCATTTATGATTTATGCTTTTATTTCATATTTTACATCCCCTTTTTAATGTCCTGAACGAAACACTTCTGTGGTTGTACTAACTACCGGTATATTGAAAAGCACATGAAAATAATCAAGCTGTTACATACACAACCTAGTGGATCATGCTTTCAAAAAGGGTGGTTCCAATGGAGTTCAAGTTAATTTTTTGTCGATTTTTGCCTTAATTCAGCATAATCTTATTCATAAAAATGGGGGATCATAAGCCGGAACCTCCAATCTTGATCCGCCAGTGCAACCTTCAAAATGTCCATTTATAAGAACTGCATGACAAAGGGAAAAGGCTTTAGGCCTACATTTTTGTAGACTACAACAGTTTTTTCGGTGAATTCAGTTTCGCTTCCACATACATAGGTTATACTTATCCTCATATTACTTAAAGGAGGCAATGTATAGTAAAAAGATAAGTAAAAAGCGTTTAATAATTGCTAAGATATACAGCCATAACCTTGCTATTCTTTAGAAATACCTCTTGAATAAATCTAATAAAAATTATTTATTTCTACAAATTATTCCTTACACTCACTGCATGCCATTCTATTCTACTTTCTGTTTTGATGACTTTTTCGAAATCCTCGGGTTTTATCCTAACTCCAGTGCTTCCAATTCCTGGACGCTGTAATCTGATTGGTTGATTCGAAAGGCCATCAGAACAGAAAGGGATGTTGTTAGATCTACCATGCAGTTAGTGTAAGGAACAATGGGTAGATCTAATTTTAATTAGATTGCCTTAAACAAACAGATAAATTGTTTAAGATGTGTTGAGCACTAAAATATTATACAATTGTAGCCTATTGATTAGGTAAATACAGAAATTTATTGTCATGAGAAAGGTATATTGACCGAAGACGAAGTCATTTAAATCTAAATTTTGCATCGATCGGATAAATTCTACTTATAATGAAAAATCTACTGGTACACAGAACAAAGACAAAGATCAGATTGCAGTAAATTTAAATGTTCGGATGACCTCTGTATTTTCTCGGTAAACAAAGTCAGAACATTTTTTACGGGAACCAATGAAACAAAATAACATGCACCTATCTATATGTACACGAATTAATATCCCAAATAAATAAATTGCGTGATAAAACAGTTATTAAATGGATTGGATACAACTGACCAGAATAAAAGCTTCTTACAAGAGAGCTGATCAAAGATCGGGGTATCTTTCATGAATGTAAGAAATTCCGTCTTTTCTCGAGTGGAGTGCAGCGAAACGAGAGAATAAGACAAAGAATTTCTTACACGAGTGAAAGATATTCCGATCTTTGATTTTGATTGAACGTAAGTAGCTATTTCTTCCGTAAAATACCACAACAAACTTTTGGAAACCTATACTGTGTGAGTAAAGTCGTCGCCATTTGAGTGTACCTTACATTGTAACGTCAGGTGTTTTATGAAGTTAAGTCATTGTTACGAAATTGAGCATATACATGTATGATTGGTCATTTACTCATGTGACACAAGGTCGCATGCATCGATCTCACATGGTCGTCTCACACCGTAAGCCATCAGTTACGGAAGATTTTTTTTCCTTTTGTAATAGGAATTACCAACAGTTCTATTGCACTTGGCCGTCGGTCTCGTGCAATAAAACGCTTGATTATTCCCATAACCTCAGGAGAAATATTCTGGTCTATTACCTAAGTGTATTGTTTTGTACATGTATGTTTTATTAAGTATTTTGTATTTTGAACTATAAGTATTTTGGAGATCCTAACTTTCAATTTCTTTTTTATTTCATGGTGTTCTTTTGCCTGGTGTGTTCTATTTCCTGGTATTTTCCATGCCTGGCAACTGTGATGGGTCAAAACGATTTCATGAATTCTATTGTCTGGCTACTTTGA
>MJUU01022533.1:1944-26739 GCA_002080025.1 Modiolus philippinarum
GGTAATAACAAAATTAACGAACAGGCTTGTCTAGAGCCGAAGTCCATGAGTCAAAAAGACAAATCATAAGGGCCTGATATCTATAGAAGAAATTTTTAATGATCGTATGAGACGGAATTTTTGAAGCATTGATTAATAAGGCGGTCGCGGAGATAATTATGTCTTATGAAAAAGTCTGTATGATTTGTGCTAGCTCTCGCGTAACGAATCAACTGTGAAACATATACTCCGTTAGCAGGAGAAGCTGGAATATATGTGTCCATGTTAGGGAAATTGATAATTTTGAAATTAAAATCGTCCCTTTCGTCCTAGATTTATGAACTGAGATGGCCATTTTCGTCAAATTCGAGATGTAAGTCCAAAAAAGATGTAGATCTAGCGGTTTCTGTCGTTTCCTTTATCTCTAGTTCTGTCGGATATATTAATTGGATTCATTTAGCAAAATTAAACAAGCGTTATTGATGGAAAGAACATCATCACTATATCTATATTAAGTGAGCAAAGTATAACATTAAACCCAAGGGTAAAATATGGAACGCCATAGCTGCCTTAAGGTATATGTCATTATAATATTGAGTCAAGAATGTATTATAAAGGCTTCAGTAGAAAATTAAAAGGGACAATATCACATAATAAAAGGCTAAACACATATAATAAAAGGTCAACTGAACATACAAAGGATCAATTGTAGAAAATAAAGTGCCAACCACTTGTATTAAACGGTCATGCAAATATGTTAAATGGTCACGTGTATATAACAAATGGTCGTGCACATATAATAAAGACCCATACCCATATATAAATGATCAAGTTAGTATAATAAAGGATGCATGCATATATACTATTGCTTTAAACGCTTATAATAAATAGTCGAACTCTCATTTTAAAAGGTTATATGTATATGTAATAAGTGGTCAAATGTACCCATTAAAGGAACACACTACATCATCTTAACTATTGAATTAAATTTGACTAAGCTGTACTGGATACATCGGCAAACGAAAACCGAGGCAAAAATTAAGAAAGGGAAAATTTAGAATAAAAAATCCAAAGAACACGGAACTAAAATTAAGACACCCTTACACATACAAAAAAATAAACGAAAATCCCACAAAACTTAAGCACTTTCAGTGCGAAAATTTTGAGATATCATCATTTGCTCCGAATCCGAAAGCGTAAACATGATCTGCCAATGAAAAGTCTGACATTGTCATAGTCGGTGTCTGTCAGGTCGGTTATAAATTCTTGGTCTACTAAAAGATGACTATTCGCATTTGTGAAGTAAGTGAGAACCGAACCGTCAGCCTAAAATAAGAATAACCCAAAGACAATGGAAACATCGGAAACACAGATACAAAGACATCACACAAGTACGGAACAGTAGAGAAAAATAGAGACAAATATACAGAAAAACAACACGGACCCGATTTAAAACCATTGATGAGATCGGCTGCTCCGGTAGAGTAAGCATCTCTTGCTTCTTATAAGACACCCGCCATGTTGAACACGTCAAATCCGGAAGTAAAGTTAAATCCAGTGGAGGAAACAACAATCTTTAGCTGTTGAAGGGATAGATCTGTTGTCATCTTGGAAACAGATATCCCGTAGCGGTCCACAAGATTATGGTGTCGGCCGTAAAATTTCTGCAGCGATGACTTCAAGTAAAGGGTAACACACTCTTGTTTAAGTAGCCTATTTGTGAGCAACGGGGCTCTATCAAGAAAGTCAATGTATTGACCACATGCCCTTGAGTTTTAATGAGTTTGGAGATGTAAACTCCATATGCAGGTTCTGTCAGAATGTTGCTACAAATTAAGAAATGGGAAGTTGACTAATTGGAAAAGTGAAGTCATCGCGTGTATCATATACAGCCTAGTTTCTAGCCTACCTCTGTTGTCAATTTCAAGATGAAGGTCAAGGAATGAGGCCGATGTGGCAGTGTCTGTAGTATCCTGAATTTCGAGCTCTTTCGGGTACATAAGGTGAAGAAAATCACCAAAGCGAGGGTTGGTTATTGACAAAATATCATCTATATAACGCAAGCTGAAATTAAAGGATTCAGTTAGCTTTTTATTCCTATTTCTAAGAATCCTTTGATGAATTCAGCTTCATAAGAGCGGAGAAACAGATCGGATGAAAAAGGTGCACAGTTTGTGTCCACTGAAATTCCGACGTTCTGTTTAAAAACAAGTCTTAAAAACTGGACAAATATATATTCTCGATCAGTCACTCTTACATTTTAATCACGTCCTCCTCTGTATATTTTTTCTTATATTCTGATTCATATATCACAAAAAAGGTATGCTTGTTCTCTTCCCATACCAATGTACTTATATCTCTGTTCACCGTTCTAACGGGAGAAATATCTATAAATTTAAACTGGTCCACCGTTCCACAATGCTACGCTCGTTAGGAACGGGTGACGGCCACTGTTACGTCGTCTTTCATTGGTCGAAAGTGTTGTTTGTTTTCATTTTTCCGGGAAAATATTCATATCACGACCGTTGTTGATTAGTCTTTAGCAACGTCTCGTAAAATCACGGGGTAAGAATCTTGACCTCGGGATTTTTAGCCGTCACCTGTTGTTAGTGTAACACAACAGGAGCCCAGTTTACTATAAATTGTGAAATAGAAACGGTCCAATCACGGAGACGACCGTAAAACTTCTGTAGTGACAATGGCAACAGTGGAAATAAACCTTAACTTTTTTACCAATCAGAAAATGTATTGAATTAAAATTAACTATTTTCAGTTTCTGTTCAGCGAAAGAATTACATATAATATCAACCAAACAAGAGACTTTCAAGAGCCTGGATCGCTCACCTTGTTCCTATGCTGCATAATATCCTATGTTAAAACTATGTTCCTCGCTGGCAGCTATCTGTGACCAAGTTTGGTTCCAACTGGCTCTTTAGTTTCAGAGGAGATCTTTGAATTCATTTCCCATAGGGTCCCTACGTTAAACTATGTTTACCGCTGGCGACCTACTTGGATGAGGTGCAAACAAGCCAGACACAATTTTTTGATTCAACCACCGAAGGACTATTGTGACCAAGTTTGGTTCCAATTGGCACAGTGGTTTCAGGGGAGAAAAAATTTGAATGAAAAGTTAACGACGGACGATGGACGCCAAATAATAGCAAATGCTCACCATGGCATAGCCAGATGAGCTAAAAGGAGTAAAAATGTGAAATAGCGACAAAAAATGGCAATTACTCTAATAAATGAGAATAATTATTTACTGTAGCTAAGTAGATCTTGTCACAGTGACCTCTTAAACCTTTCATGTATCTGTAAATGTTTTTGAATTTGCAATTCCCCGTATGTTCCATTTTTAGCAACATTACCCATGTTTGTTTAAATGATGGTTTAATTACATTTTAGATAAGAATATTTGTCCTTTGAAGCAGTTGAGTTAAAAAAATAGCCTAGGTTCTGGCTTACCTATTAACAAGATAATGAAAATCTTAATTGGAAACAACGGTTGTTGTTACTTTGTGTATTTATTTCAACCTTGCACATGAGATATACGTTTCACATTTTATTTAAAAAACTGTCATCTTTCGCTATAATAAGGGTCGCCCATTTGATTTTCAGGGGGAGGCTTAGGACATTTTGCTAAGAAAATTTATTTAAAAATTTGAATGTTTATTTATTTTCACCAAGTCTCATATAACATTATTTATTTTCATTTTCAATAAAAAAATTATTCTTCAAATCAACATTAAATTATTTGTTTTCTTGACAAGAAACATTATAATATTTATTTTCACTGACACCAAGATTAAATTATATATTTACAAAATCACCCAAGCCCCCCCCCCGAAAATCAAATGGTTATCCCCCAATACCGCCAAGCCTGTCTTATGTGACCTCCTATGTGAACTCTGAAAAAGGTTTCTCTTAATACAGGTGAAATCAATTGAAAATCACTACATTGGGATAAAGAAAACTTGGTCACATAAGACAGGTAACATAATACACGTGGTCACTAAGGCAGGTTTGACTGTACATGTAATTAATTCATCTCATTTTTAATCTGATGACCAAAACAGTCAGATTAAACTTTATTTTACTCTGTCTTTTATTGATATTATATTCTCAATCAGCTGGAAAAAATTGAATCAAAATTTCATAGAATGATGAATATCAAATTTAGTAACATGGAATATAATGCAAAGCTGCAAGTTATCATTAAACTCTCTTTAAACCATTCCAGACAGTGAATTTCAGACATATTGTATGCTTTCGAAAGATCAGTGCATTCAGCCAATTGTTTAAAAAGCGTATGTATGTCAATTGAACAATTTCAGATTCAAAGGTATATATATACTTGCATATTTCATAATTTATTATCTATTTGTGACGACAATATGTGCCGATATATACGGCACATATTGTCGCCCCCAATGACGTTTAAATGGCATTGACAAAACCGGCACATATTGTCGCCGGCGACAATATGTGCCGTTAATGTCCAGCACATATTGTCGCCGGCGACAATATGTGCCGATAAGATCTGCACATATTGTCGCCGGCCACAATATGTGCAGGGGCGACAATATGTGCCGTAACAAGGTGTTTGATCTTCATAGCAAATATTTTTTAAAGGGACTATTACTTACAAAGAGACTTGTGGCAAGTCTATACATCAAATGTAATTTTGAAAAAAAAACATACCCAGAACTACCCCGTAATAAATGGTATATTGCTATCAAAACAAGATAATGTAATATTAAAAACCCATCATGAAGCACAAAACTAGTAAAATAAATTAAAAAAGAAAACAAGATTGACCATTATTAATTACTAAAATGAGTTCTGAAATATTCTCGAATTTTTTTCCAAATTCCTTTTCAATATGCATATCTGTTGAATGTTTGTATATTGTCCTTCATGAATAAAAAATATGAAATTATCTTGAGGTTTTTGATAATAGTTATAGTGACAATAACAGGAATGATAGACATCTGGACGGTTAAGTAAAAACATTCTATCAAAATCAAATCGATGTATTAAGAATACGAATAATATTATCTATACCACGATGTCATTAAATATAATGATATATTCTGCATTAAATCTGCTTTTTCATAATCTGGGATCAAATTCCTGAAAGACCGAAAAGTGAATTATTAAAAGCTTCAGTTTTACATGGACCGTACAATCGTCTAAAAAAATCAGCTATTCCCCCTCAGACTAACACCCTCATGGGTTTAACTACTACATTAACGAAAAATATGAAAAACTGATGGCCTCTTAATCCATTTTTATACCCCTGCTTGAAAAGGGGGTATATAGTGATGGGGTTGACCGTCTGTCCCCCCTTCTGTCCTTCCATCCGTCCGTCCTTCCGTCCGTAACACCTGAGGGTACCTATCTCTTACCTATCTCTTATCCGCTTCTCCCCTGAACCACTGAATAGATTTTCATGAAACTTTAACTCAGTCTTTATGACATAATGTAGATTTGTCTCTCTTATTTTAGAATTACATTTGATTGATTTTTGAGGTTTCCCATTGCAAAAAATGGACTTGTCCATTACAAGTGGATAACCATCACTTATCCGCTACTCCTCCTGAACCACTGAATTGATTTTGCATGAAACTTTAACATAGTCTTTATGACTTACTGTAGATGTGCCTCTCCAATTTCAGTATTGGATTTGATTAATTATTGGGTTTTCTAAAGCAAAACATGAACTTGCCCATCTCTTATCCACTACTCCTCCTGAACCATTCACTAGATTTTCATGAAACTTTAACAAAGTTTTTGTGGCATAATGTAGATGTGCAACATGAAATATGTATTTTAGTCCTATCGTTTGCCATCCAAAACGATAAATACCAAGTATTAATGTTTTTTTTTTTACAGACAAAAATACAGACCATTTGTAGAAGCAGGGACATGTAAATTGCAAATATCTTTTTTTGCTTTTCCAATGCTTACACATTTAACGAGATGTTTTTGGAGAAAACAACAGATCAGTAGAAACCTTTAGCACTTACATAAACCTATATGGCTAGGATAAATATGAAATATAATGGCATTATCACTTGCAATTCAGAAATGTACATAATATTAATTTTTTTTTTAATTATGCACATTTCAAGGTCAAAATTTTTCTGTTGAATAAGGTATTAAATGAACTAGCAAAATATCGAAGTTACTGTATATTTATTTTCTGTGTATGGCCATTTCGACAAAATAGGTCTCTTCAGTGCATATCAAATCAAAATATTTGAAATCCAGAAACCGAAAGATATATTATCGAAGGAAGAGAACAAAAAATAGATCTTAATTGAAAGCCAAAATAGCAAAGGACAGACCTTTGCTTAAGGGAGATACATTACTAAAATAAGACAGACTTCCTTACTTCCACGAGAAATAACTAATGACATTTTTTGCAACAGTACTAACATTTTGATTTTTCAACACTTTACACCACTTTTCCACATGTCAAATTGAAATTACTACTCTACGTCTCTTGGTACCAAAGATATGAATAAAATGATACTCGTTTTTGGTGTTTTTTTTTTGTCATTAAACATGGAATCTAACATTCAATCGCATTTAACCGACGTTTTCAACAAAGTGCATATTATATGACATATGACCAAAATTTCATTAAATATTTTGAAATTCGATAAATTCATGTAGGAAAGAATATCAAAATCTTTCTCATTTACAAATTGAAGGAAATACCAGATATTCAAACAATAAAATAGACGAACTAAGTCTGAAACAACTACAGGGAGAGACTAGTTAGGTAAATCAATTAGACGTAAACAATTTCCGGGAACACTACCTAACAAAAATTTTTTTATGAAAGTCGTCATATAAATAAAATGCTGGGTTTAACCAGGTTTAGTAAAAACTTGTAAGCGGAACCACCTTGGAAAAAATGTACCTTTCATCCAAATGGAGCGACATGCGGACAAGTGTAAACGGATTAGCTAAATTGAAATTTACTGGTTTTTTTCTGCAACCTCGGTATTTTTGTAATTTTTAATTCGTAAACCGAATCGGAGAGTTGTTAAAACCATCCTAGAAAGTCACGTGAGGCTTCAGGGATATTAACGTATTTGAAGAGCTACATGCTTCCGATTAAAATATAGTGCTTAAATTTCTTTCAAAATCCTTTTTTAAGTCCAATATTGACGGTGTTGCTTTATACAATTGATATTAACATACAGTCCATAAATATTCACAGTATTTACGTCTCTGCATCTTGGAATAAATCCAGTAATACTGTCGCGTAGAACTAAATTTGTCAAAGATGAAAATAACATTTGTTTACCTGTGTCATGTGTATTAATAGCAATGGAATCGACATGGATACGAAATCACACATTCCAATTATTTTCACGTATAATGTTACAGAATAACTTAATATATAAATTGTACCTTCTGTTTGTGTTTGTCAAATCACTTCTCAAATCGGCGAATGTATTTTTTACCTCGCACATGAGTTGAACTGGACACCCATACGTAAATCACCCATTTCGATCATATTAACATGATTATGGAATTGCCTGTGATTTTTATTAACTTTTGATAAATTGTACTTTTATTTCCCTTGATCAAATCAGTTCTCTAAGACTAATTAAGCATATTAATTCGCTATTTTCTATGCAGCAGATATGAATAAAACGATACTCGTTTTTGGTGGTTTTTTTTTGTCATTAAACATGGAATGTTTATGATATTAAAAATTAAATCTAACATTCAATCGCATTTAACCGACGTTTCAACAAAGTGCATATTATATGACATATAACCAAAATTTCATTAAATATTTTGAAATTCGATAAATTCATGTAGGAAAGAATATCAAAATCTTTCTCATTTACAAATTGAAGGAAATACCAGATATTCAAACAATAAAATAGACGAACTAAGTCTGAAACAACTACAGGGAGAGACTAGTTAGGTAAATCAATTAGACGTAAACAATTCCCGGGAACACTACCTAACAAAAATTTTTTTTATGAAAGTCGTCATATAAATAAAATGCTGGGTTTAACCACATGAGTTGAACTGGACACCCATACGAAAATCACCCATTTCGATCATATTAACGTGATTATGGAATTGCCTGTGATTTTTATTAACTTTTGATAAATTGTACTTTTATTTCCCTTGATCAAATCAGTTCTCTAAGACTAATTAAGCATATTAATTCGCTATTTTCTATGCAGCAGTTCTTGGATGACTACGAAGTTTTGCCACGTGTAGATTTAAGGGCTTTCGAGTTTCAGCTCCATCGCAGCTTTGATTTATGTTGAAACCCCCCTAAAAACTTTAATTTTTCACTTTGAAAATCCGTGAATTGCTGTGT
The DNA here is from genome assembly GCA_002080025.1 of Modiolus philippinarum. NCBI lineage: Eukaryota > Metazoa > Mollusca > Bivalvia > Mytilida > Modiolidae > Modiolus > Modiolus philippinarum. The sequence continues at coordinate 10,286 of MJUU01022533.1, forward strand.
TCTTCGATCATTCTTGTAGTATTTTGCAAAAAATGATACGCAGGATAACCATTGGATTATAGTTAATGAACAGGAAACTACATTAAAAACTTCATTTAGTTAAATGTTTACTGGTTGCTTGCACACAGAAAGACAAGTATACTCATTTTTGTATTTCTGTAAACCAACTTATTTTCGCGGATACTTTATTTTGCGTTTGTCTCTCTTGGTCAACTTCGCGTCTACTTAATTTCGCGATTTTCTATTCCCGCTGATGCATTTGTATAAGAATCAGACAAATTTGCGACGAAATTATTTTCGAAATATTTTTACTCTGGCGAAGATCGCGAAAACAATAGGCAAAACATCTTACATCAGATATTTCATCCCATGCAGCATTGAAAGTAGAGTTGTCTATCTTGTTGTCATCTAGGTGGGCAAGGTAGTTAAGGTAATGTTTAATTCTTGCCAGATCAGCACAAGGACTTGTTTCCCTTGAAAATGGTAGGCAATCAAAACCTCGGGCTGGAGGAGAAATTGTTGTCAAATTTCTGATCAATATGATCATTAAAGTTACATCGAAAGTCTTTGAATCCACCACAGTTCCTGAAAACAGAGGTGCAAAACTATAAATATGTATGTGATTTAAGATTGTGGTCTTGGAGTTAGCGGTCTACCTGTATTGTGTTTTATTTGTGTGTTTATTATACTATAGGGAAACGGGATAGATAAAGGGGAGGTTTGGGTACCCATAAACCAGTTTAACTCTACCGCTAGCTGTAGCTAGTGCCGGTATTAAGTCCGGCTTTCCCGAGTTCCTATCGTTGTCTATGTTTGTCTTCTGTCATGTTATTGATTTTCTGGTGCAGTTCCCTGGTTGATTCTGGCATGTGATAGTAATGTTCGGCCATTGTAAGTGTTTCCTGTTATCGTTCCTTCATTAATCTGCTTTTCAATGTAAAAAAAAAAAAGAAAAAAAAAACCATGACTTTGTGATAATACATACAATTACTATCTAAGGATTCTGATATGATATCTGATATCAACTGAAAGGCATATTCATAGGAGAGACTATATATGAAATATGAAAGCAGTATAATCCGTTTCAAAAGATATACTCATTGTTAGAAAATTTAACATTGCAAGGTTAAGGTTATCAGATAAAATATACAAGCTAATAATTACAATATTTTACTAACGGTATAAAGCAAAAATATAAAATAAACAATGACATACAGATTCACAAATTGTTTACAACATATAATAAGAGAAGTAAAATAATGAAAACAATCTCGCGTACAATTCAGGAGATATATTCAATGTTACAAGTTGATAAAAAAAAATCGTATGCCAAGGTCAGTGTCACGAATCAGATATTCTTGTATCAGCCGTAGGGTCTTGCCATGAGGAATATGAAATGTTCTTGCAATCACACGGAACATTCAATGTTAAAGTTTTTGAAGCAAAGTCTCAATGTGAAATATTCAGATTCAAAATGGAAGCTTTGACATAATTTTCTACAAGTTCAGTATAAATGAAATCATCAAAATAGAACACCTATATTTTTTACACTTTTTAAAAGAAGATATCAGACCCAGGTCACGGTCAAATGGTCATATATTTTGGAACCTTTTGAAAGGTCGTCGAAAGAGATATACATGTAAAAAAATAATATATAGAATCAACCATAGCATCGAGTGAGAAACGACATTTCTACATTAGAGATAGTTAAATTTTCAAATTTTTAAACGCGAGGCTTGCCGAGCGTTTAAAATATTTGAAAATTTAACCATCGAGAGTGTAGAAATGTCGTTTTGCACGAGATACAGTTGTGGATTTTATTTCTCTAATGATTTCAAGGAGATTTTTAACAAAAACATCACCCCCTTTTTCTGATGAACCGAAATAAATTGTATTCTTTGAGCGTGACGTCATCAGGCATGGTCACATTTTTTCATGACGTCATAATGGTAAGGTCGGAAACGGCAAACATATTTGACGTCATAATTGAATTTCGTCCAATCACTTGCCGAGAACAACATTCTCTCTAGAGAGGAGAAATATAGAATCCACAATCGCATCGAGTGAGAAACGACATTTCTACACTAGAGATAGTTAAATTTTCAAATATTTTAAACGCGAGGCTTGCCGAGCGTTTAAAATATTTGAAAATTTAACTATCGAGAGTGTAGAAATGTCGTTTCTCACGAGATACGGTTGTGGATTTTATTTCTCTAATGATTTCAAGGAGAATTTTGACAAAAACATGACCCCCCCTTTTCTGATGATCCGAAATAAATGTGTTCTTTGGAAGTGACGTCATCAGGCATGGTCGCCTTTTTTCATGACGTCACAATGGTAAAGTCGGAAAACGGCAAACATATTTGACGTCATAATTGAATTTCAACCAATCACTTGCCGAGAACAACATTCTCTCTAGAGAGGAGAAACATATTTCTCCAACCGCTCAGGAAACGTGAAAACAGGACAGAAATTAGAGAAACGTATTTCTCCAACTGTTCAGGAAACGTGAAAACAGGACAGAAATTAGAGAAAGTAATTTCATTTACAATTCAAAAGACCAAATATTCAATAGACAATTGAAGACCGACGCAGACAAATGACTAAATACCGAAGTTACTGATAATTTAAATTCTGCATATGCGCATTTCGACAACTTATGTCTCTGCAGTGCAGATAAGCATGACGAATACAATAGTAGATATTACCCAAACATATTCATGGAGGTAATCAGTTCACGCCACGATATAGCTGAAATATTGCTAAAGTTGGCGTTAAACAACAATCAATCCATCAATCATGGAGGTAAGAACAAAATTACTGAATGAGATTTTTCCTTATTTAAAAAATATTTACCATCCCTAGGATGTAGTATGTTCCATTGTTTATGGTTCAGTATTTTTTTGGTTTTCATTTCATTCAGCTGTTTGAATGCACCTCTTACAGTTGCTTGCAAACACACGGGTGAAAACTCTCTGTCAAAGAGAATCCGCACACCGCGAGGTGAAACTCCCTTTAAAAGCAACTCCAAACGGATATAATTTTCTTCCTCCTGTGTAAGCGTTGCCATAGCTGCTACTGTAAAATTTCTCTCCCTTTTCACTTTCTTCCTTTGCTGACGTTCAAACTTCCTTTTTAATAAATTTTAAAAATTGAACATTAAAAAAAAACAAATCATAATACAAAAATTATATACTAACTTTATTACGACAATAAACAATGGACTGCGCAAGCAAAACATGATACAAACGCAATGAATTGAACAAAGGTAAATATAAGTGAATTAGAAATATAGAGTAAATGGTCATGTGAGCTGTTTAAATGGGTCAATATTTCAATCGAAAAATTAGAAAGAATACACCGAACAAAGAATCAAAAGCAAAAACTTAAAGAAATAATAAAAAAAAAAAACTTAGTAGTAAGTCTTCCAGGGAAGACATGTGTCGCCTGCGTAATAACAAAATAATATTCTAAGTTCTGTTAAACAGGAAGTAGGTACGTGAGAGATCCCAAACTCTATTACACTGTAAAGGTCAAACAGGAAGTGGGCATGTGAGAGATCCGAAACTCTATAATACGTTACAGGTCTCCATATTGATCCTCCATGCCAAATTGCACGAGGATAGTATGCATAGTTCCCGAGAAAGATGTGACAGAAATTCTTTGAGACTCTGATGGGCAAAAAATATTATATGTTCCGTTAAACAGGAAGTGGGCATGCAAGAGATCTCAGACTCTATTACACGGTATAGGTCCCCATACTGATACTCCATGCCAAATTGCAGAATGCTCGGATACATGGTTCCTGAGAAAAATGTGACAGAAATTTTCAAGAAACAAAAAATATTCTAAGTTCCGTCAAACAGGAAGTGGGCATGTGAGAGATCCGAAACTCTGTTACACGGTAAAGGTCCAAATACTGACACTCCATACTAAATTCCAAAGGGCTCCGGTACATAGTTCCTGAGAAAAATGTGACAGATTTTTTGTGACTGATGGGCAAAAAATATTATATGTTCCGTTAAACAGGAAGTGGGCATGCAAGAGATCTCAGACTCTATTACACGGTATAGGTCCCCATACTGATACTCCATGCCAAATTGCAGAATGCTCGGATACATGGTTCCTGAGAAAAATGTGACAGAAATTTTCAAGAAACAAAAAATATTCTATGTTCCGTCAAACAGGAAGTGGGCATGCGAGAGATCTCAGACTCTATTACCCGGTATAGGTCCCCATGCTGATACTCCATGCCAAATTGCAGAAAGCTCATTTACATGGTTCCTGAGAAAAACGTGACAGAAATTTTCAAGACGCAAAACAATTTCTAAATCCCGTCAAACAGGTAGTTGGCATGCGAGAGATCCCAAACATGGTAACACGTATACATCCCCATACTGACACTCCATACCAAATTGCAAAATGCTCCCATAGTTCCTGAGAAAAATGTGACACAATTTTTTGTGACGCGGACGACGACGACGTCGGAGACGCAAGACGACGGATAGTGATCCCCATATTTCGCCACTGCGTGAACGCTGGCGACACAATGAAATGACCAAGTGTTCGGCTCTAAAGAGTCTTATCTCCAAAGTTGAAAGTAAGTAGATAAAACACAGGTAAATATATTTAGCACTCTCACAACCCAACATCGAGACTCAACAGTAATAAAATGACTGTTTAATATTTAGACACCGAAATTTTAAAGTACCCAGTCTGAGAATGATCCTATGTTCCAACGCGTGTCTATTTTCCTGACTTATATATATTTATAGTGTTACTTTTATATCTTGTTGGTAGTAGTTGTTCAGTAAAGTAAGCGAGAACCGAACCGTCAGTCTAAAACGAACAATCCAAGGACTATGGCAACATCGGAAAAACAAAGAAATAAAAAATGAGCACGGCACAGAAAATAAAAATACAAAAATGAACAACACCGACCTAATAAAAACCATGGGCGAGATCAGGTGCACCGGTAGAGTAATTCACAGAATGACGAATAACAGAGTATCTCTTGTTCTCAATTACCATCCCCACAACAAAGCGAATCTTGAATAATTCTAAGAGCATTGTTATGATAGACAGTTTAATGACTTCTTTTTCAAACACTTTGTCGAGGTTAATCTCTATGTGAACATTAAGTAAGCAGCAACCTTGAATCGAAAAAAGTGCTGGCTAATTATAAGGCACGGAATTGTGTAATACATCCAGATATGTTATCTGTCCCAAACTCTTGCAACAAACGAATCCAGGGTCCTGCTATGAAGTTTACAATACACTACGGATACACGAGCATAACCCAAAATCTGGTGTATACTATCATATGTGAGCAGTACCAAAAAGATATAAGTTGGGAAGACATGTCGCCGACTGGGTGATCGCTTTGTGGAACACATTTTCTCTTTCTGTAATAGTCCAGTCGGCAAACATTACAGACTTTCCAATCACTGCCAACAAGATATGAAACTAACAGTATTAACAAGTAATAAATGTGTTCGCAAAAATCTCCCAAACGAACTTTTTTGACAAAATAAGATCACTTTGAAAAAAAATTAATCAGGGGTTCCCTTATAATTTACATTTTACAAATAGTGAAAATCAAAACATAACATGCAGTTGAAAACACGCTTTTCACAGAATTATATTATTCATCTGGCTTAGTTTACATATCAACCAAATGCTCCGTTATCCTTAACCCTGTTTAAAAAATTGACAGGGGTTCCCTATATTGTCAAAGTTTTACATATAATAGTCGTGTTAAAAGTAACAGTAAAAAAAATCTCGGGATCTAATTGTGTCTGAGATATGCTTCGGAAAAGTACATTGCGAATAGAATAAGGAAACTCTATTAAGAAATTTTATCATTGTTTTCTCATATTTCTGCCAACTTTGCAACTTGTCTAAAGGTATACAGTTCTAATCTCGTTTCATTCAGAATTTCTGTGATGAAAAATATCTATTTTCAATTCAAGTTAATTATCGATTTCAATTTCTCATAGACTACATGTAAACTACATTTTTTTCCTTTTGGAAGAATCAGATTAAATTAACAAAATAAAGGTGAAATAAGCAAATTTTGCTGCCCTACCCTTTTGGCTTTATTGTTAATCGTTTATTTCAAGATTGTCCCAGAAAAGATTGTATATATGGGGGATATAAAATGCATATACATGCTTAAAGAGATTTTATATAAATTACATAAAATACAACAGTAGGGAAATTTCAACAAGGAGGACAAATCTTTTTATTTATTGTTTTTTTTTTAACTTTGCAAAATTTTTCAAGAGCAGTAACACTATCAGAATCGAAGAGTTGATTGAATTGGAGGTCATTTTGGTAGACAGTACTTCGGAGCTGGACCGAAAACCGATTATATTTTGAAATTTGCAATATTTAAATTTAACAAACTTTTGTTTCAAAACTATGATGTATCTCTCTCATGGAAAAATATGAAAGGATATGGAGTGAATTTACATGTGACAAAAACGATACATAGAAAACCCCAGATTATCAAGGACAGGTCTTTTATTCTTGTCAACATCTTGATACCGCCTGAGAGTCTTCAAATAGAGGTGAACAATATACAGTCCCTCAAGTGAAATCAAGAAGGCCTCTTCATGTATAGCTCTGTTTTTAGCCGAATTTTGGCTTTTCTATTTAGATCATTTGGTTATTCATTCTCTGTTAGATTTTACACGTGTTTCGGTTAATGGATTTCAAGAGACATCCGTTTTTCAAATGCGCATACATAGAAACCACATCAACAGTAACATCGGTATTTCGTTATTTGGTCTTTTTTCTGCCACATAAATATGATTTAAGTGCCAAAAAATTCCATTCGAAAAATGTTTCTTTTCTTGAAAAAAATTGAAAATATAAAGTGTGTAATATGATGCACTACATTTGTAAAGTAATTATAATGTAATGCATTTCTTTTGAATATTGAAGAAGGTGTAATTGTAATATAATACTAAATTTTAAAATGTAATTGGGCATAATCCTGGTTTAGCTCCAGGTGGGACGAAACTTTTAGTCCCACCCACTATGTTAATTCAGTTGTTTTTCCATAGGGGTGGGACCAAACTTTTAGATGACACTGTAGTTGAAATATTTTTAATATTTCTAAAGTCAAGGTCAAATATCATTTCCTATAGTTTCTTTTTGCGTTTACCCCCAAAACATTCCATGCCCCTTTTTGCTATGGCATTATCCCCAAAAGAAAACCCTTTTCAGTGCGTGTTCTAATGAAGAATGTTAAAAATTTGGAAAGATATTCTTGATATTAAACACTACTATATATAATCCTGTTTTAGTCCAACCCCTATGGAAAAAACAGCGTTTTAACATGGAAGGTGGGACTAAAACAGGATTATATATAAGACACCTTTACTATAAAACACTACTATATATATAATCCTGTTTTAGTCCCACCCCTATGGAAAAAACAGCGTTTTAACATGGAGGGTGGGACTAAAACAGGATTATATGTAAGACACTTTTTACTATAAAACACTACCATATATATAATCCTGTTTTAGTCCCAACCCTATGGAAAAAACAGTGTTTTAACATGGAGGGTGGGACTAAAACAGGATTATAAATAAGACGCTTTTTACTATAAAACATATATATAATCCTGTTTTAGTCCCACCCCTATGGAAAAAAACAGCGTTTTAACATGGAGGGTGGGACTAAAACAGGATTATATATAAGACACTTTTTACCATAAAACACTACTATATATATAATCCTGTTTTAGTCCCACCCCTGTGGAAAAAACAGCGTTTTAACATGGAGGGTGGGACTAAAACATGATTATATATAAGACACTTTTTACTATAAAACACTGCTATATATATAATCCTGTTTTAGTCCCACCCCTGTGGAAAAAACAGCGCTTTAACATGGAGGGTGGGACTAAAACAGGATCATATATAAGACACTTTTTACTATAAAACACTACTATATATAATCCTGCTTTAGTCCCACCCCTATGGAAAAACAGCGCTTTAACATGGAGGGTAGGACTAAAACAGGATCATATATAAGACACTTTTTACTATAAAACACTACTATATATAATCCTGTTTTAGTCCCACCCCTATGGAAAAAACAGTGTTTTAACATGGACGGTTGGAATAAAACAGGATTATATATAAGACACTTTTTACTATAAAACACTACTATATATATAATTCTGTTTTAGTCCCACCCGTATCGAAAAAACAGCGTTTTAACATGGAGGGTGGGACTAAAACAGGATTATATATAAGACACTTTTTACTATAAAACACTGCTATATATATAATCCTGTTTTAGTCCCACCCCTGTGGAAAAAACAGCGTTTTAACATGGACGGTTGGACTAAAACAGGATTATATATAAGACACTTTATACTATAAAACACTACTATATATATAATCCTATTTTAGTCCCACCCCTGTCGAAAAAACAGCGTTTTAACATGGAGGGTGGGACTAAAACAGGATTATATATAAGACACTTTTCACTATAAAACACTACTATATATATAATCCTGTTTTAGTCCAACCCCTATGGAAAAAACAGCGTTTTAACATGGAGGGTGGGACTAAAACAGGAATATATATAAGACACTTTTTCTATAAAACACTACTATATATATAATCCTGTTTTAGTCCCACCCCCATGGAAGAAACAGCGTTTTAACATGGAGGGTGGGACTAAAACAGGATTATATATAAGACACTTTTTACTATAAAACACTACTATATATATAATCCTGTTTTAGTCCCACCCCTATGGAAAAAACAGTGTTTTAACATGGAGGGTGGAACTAAAACAGGATTATATATAAGACACTTTTTACTAACTATAAAACACTACTTTTATATAATCCTGTTTTACGGTGGGACTAAAACAAGATTATAAATAAATATCTTGGTTTCCAATTTTTATACATTCTGGCATAAAACACGCTCTGAAAAGGGTTTTCTTTTGGGGATAATGCCATAGCAAAGAGGGGCATGGAATGTTTTGGGGGTAAACGCAAAAAGAAACTATAGGAAATCATATTTGACCTTGACCTTTAACTTCTACATTTAATGAATCTGAGTATATTAATAAGAATATGACCTTGACCTTGACTGGTAAACACAAACTTTTAAAAAAAATCTACTTTGACCTTGACCTTTAATAAAGCTATCTCTAGCTGTTAACTTTTTTCCCTTTGGGGTAAACGTAAAACGATACTATAGCAGATCTAGTTTTACCTTGACCTTTAACCTCTTCATCTTATAAATCTATTAATAGCTGATTACCTTCACGCAAAAAGAAACTATAGGAAATCACATTTGACCTCGATATGGTATGCATCAAAGTACTGTAACAACGTACTATGGTATGCATCAAAGCACTGTAACAACCTACTTTAGTCCCACCAGATATATAGCATACACCAAAGTACTATAACAATCTACTTTCGTCCGACCAGAGATATGGTATGAATCACATCACTTTTATAACTTACTGTCGTTCCATTAAAGATATATGGCATACACCAAAGCACTGTAACACCCTACTTTCGTCCCACCAGAGACATGGTATGCATTAAAGCACAATAACAACCTACTTTCGTGCCAACAGAGATACGGTATTCATCAAAGCAAAATTACAAACTACTTTAGTCCCACCAGAAATATGGAATGTTTCAAGGCACTATTACAACCTACTTTCGTCCCACCATAGATATGGTATGTATAAAAGCACTTTAACAACCTACTTTCTTCTCATCAAAGATATATGGCATACACCAAAGCACTATAACAACATACTTTCGTCCCACCAGAGATATGGTATGCATCAAATAACTATCATAACCTACTGTCGTCCCATTAAAGATATATGGCATACACCAAAGCACTGTAACAACCTACTTTCGTCCCACCAGAGATATGGTATGTATCAAAGCACTAACACAACAACCTACTTTCTTGTCATCAAAGATATATGGCATACACCAAAGCACTATAACACCCTACTTTCGTCCCACCATAGATATGGTATGCATCAAATCACTATAATAACCTACTTTCGTCCCATCAAAGATATATAGAATACACCAAAATACTATAACAACCTACTTTCGTCCCGCCAGAGATATGGTATGCATCACATCACTATTATAACCTACTTTAGTTGTTATAGTGCTTTGGTGTATGCCATATATCTTTGATGAGAAGAAAGTAGGTTGTTAAAGTGCTTTGATACATACCGTATCTCTGTTGGGACAAAAGTAGTTTGTTATTGTGCTTTGGTGAATTCCATATCTCTGTTGGGACGAAAGTAGGTTGTCAAAGTGCACTTTAGCAACCTACTTTCTTCCCATCAAAGATATATGGCATACACCAAAGCACTATAACAACCTTCTTTCGTCCCACCAGAGATATGGTATACATCAAATCACTATAATAACCTACTTTCGTCCCATCAAAGATATATAGCATACATCAAAGTACTGTAAGAACCTACTTTCATCCAACCAGAGATATGGTATGCATCACATCACTATTATAACCTACTTTAGTTGTTTTAGTGCTTTGGAGTATGCTATATATCTTTGATGAGAAGAAAGTAGGTTGTTGAAGTGCTTTGATACATACCATATCTCTGTTTGGACGAAAGCAGGTTGTAATAGTGCCTTGAAACATTTCATATTTCTGGTGGGACTAAAGTAGTTTGTTATTTTGCTTTGATGAATACCATATCTCTGTTGGGACGAAAGTAGGTTGTTAAAGTGCTTTGCTGCATACCATATTTCTGGTGGGACTAAAGTAGGTTGTTATTGTGCTTTGATACATACCATGTCTCTGGTTGGACGAAAGTAATTTGTTACAGTGCCTTGGTGTATGCCATATATCTTTGATGGAACCCTACTTTCGTCCCGCAAGAGATATGGTATGCATCAAATCACTAAAATAACCTACTTTCGTCCCATCAAAGATATACAGCATACACCAAAGTACTATAACAACCTACTTTGGTCCCACCAGAGATATGGTATGCATCATATCACTATCATAACCTACTATCGTCCCATTAAAGATATATGGCATACACCAAAGCACTGTAACAACCTACTTTCGTCCCACCAAAGATATGGTATGTATCATAGCACTAACACAACAACCTACTTTCTTGTCATCAAAGATATATGGCATACTCCAAAGTACTATAACAACCTACTTTCGTCCCACCATAGATATGGTATGCATCAAATCACTATAATAACCTACTTCCGTCCCATCAAAGATATATAGCATACACCAAAATACTATAACCACATACTTTCGTCCCACCAGAGATATGGTATGCATCAAATCACTATCATAACCTACTATCGTCCCAATAAAGATATATGGCATACACCAAAGCACTGAAACAACCTACTTTCGTCCCACCAGAGATATGGTATGTATCAAAGCACTAACACAACAACCTACTTTCTTGTCATCAAAGATATATGGCATACACCAAAGCACTATTACAACCTACTTTCGTCCCACCATAGATATGGTATGCATCAAATCACTATAATAACCTACTTTCGTCCCATCAAAGATATATAGCATACACCAAAATACTATAACAACCTACTTTCGTCCCACCAGAGATATGGTATGCATCACATCACTATTATAACCTACTTAAGTTGTTATTGTGCTTTGGTGTATGCCATATATCTTTGATGAGAAGAAAGTAGGTTGTTAAAGTGCTTTGATACATACCATATCTCTGTTGGGACAAAAGTAGTTTGTTATTGTGCTTTGGTGATTACCATATCTCTGTTGGGACAAAAGTAGGTTGTTAAAGTGCACTTTAACAACCTATTTTCTTCTCATCAAAGATATATGGCATACACCAAAGCACTATAACAACCTTCTTTCGTCCCACCAGAGATATGGTATGCATCAAATCACTATAATAACCTACTTTCGTCCCATCAAAGATATATAGCATACACCAAAGTACTGTACGAACCTACTTTCGTCCCACCACGGATATGGTATGCATCACAGCACTATTATAACCTACTTTAGTTGTTTTATTGCTTTGGTGTATGCCATATATCTTTGATGAGAAGAAAGTAGGTTCTTAAAGTGCTTTGATACATACCATATCTCTGTTTGGACGAAAGTAGGTTGTAATAGTGCCTTGAAACATTCCGTATTTCTGGTGGGACTAAAGGGGTTTGTTATTTTGCTTTGATGAATACCATATCTCTGTTTGGACGAAAGTAGGTTGTTAAAGTGCTTTGCTGCATACCATATTTCTGGTGGGACTAAAGTAGGTTGTTATTGTGCTTTGATGCATACCATGTCTCTGGTGGGACGAAAGTAGTTTGCTACGGTGCTTTGGTGTATGCCATATATCTTTAATGGAACCCTACTTTCGTCCCAACAGAGATGTGGTATGCATCAAATCACTATAATAACCTTCTTTCGTTCCATCAAAGATATATAGCATACACCAAAGCACTGTAACAACCTACTTTTGTCCCACCAGAGATATGGTATGTATCAAAGCACTAACACAACAACCTACTTTCTTGTCACCAAAGATATATGGCATACACCAAAGCACTATAACAACATACTTTCGTCCCACCAGAGATATGGTATGCATCAAATAACTATCATAACCTACTATCGTCCCATTAAAGATATATGGCATACACCAAAGCACTGTAACAACCTACTTTCGTCCCACCATAGATATGGTATGCATCAAAGCACTAACACAACAACCTACTTTCTTGTCATAAAAGATATATGGCATACACCAAAGCACTATAACAACCTACTTGCGTCCCACCATAGATATGGTATGCATCAAATCACTATAATAACCTACTTTCGTCCCATCAAAGATATATAGCATACACCAAAATACTATAACAACCTACTTTCATCCCGCCAGAGATATTGTATGCATCACATCACTATTATAACCTACTTTAGTTGTTATAGTGCTTTGGTATAAGCCATATATCTTTGATGAGAAAAAAGTCGGTAGTTAAAGTGGTTTGATACATACCATATCTCTGTTGGGACGAAAGAAGGTTGTAATAGTGCTTTGAAACATTCCATATTTCTGGTGGGACTAAAGTAGTTTGTTATTGTAGTAACCTACTATGGTATGCATCAAAGCACTGTAACAACCTACTTTCGTCCCATCAGAGATATGGTATGCAGCAAAGCACAATAACAACCTACTTTAGTCCCACCAGAGATATGGTATGCAGCAAAGAACTATCACAACCTACATTCGTCCCACCAGAGATATGGTATGCAGCAAAGCACTGTAACAACCTACTTTCGTCCAACCAGAGATATGGTATGTTATCAAAGGACTGTAACTACCTACTTTCGTCTCATCAAAGATATATTGCATACACCAAAGCACTATAACAACCTACTTTCTTCCCACCAGAGATATGGTATGCATCAAATCACTATAATAACCTACTTTCGTCCCATTTAAGATATATGGGATACATAGGTTCTTACAATCTTATAATAAGCTAGTATCAGCATATGGATCACAATTTGAAACCGATATAATTGTGTACAATTACTCCTTGCGATGAATAAAAAATGCTCATTGTTTAAGGGCTCATGGTGACTTCAAGATGAAGAAATTGTTCCATTGCTTGGTTTTACCATGTATTTGTAGAGATTTGTCTCATTGGCATTTACCCCATATCCCTTTATTCTTAACTGATTAACAGAAAATATTTCTGTAATGGTAGGTTTACACCGTCGATCAAAGCAACTCGACCGAACTCGATCTATGAATATTCATGAATATTCATTGATCGGGACACTGATCTTGAACGCTCCTGTTCGGTCTACTAACCAAATCGGGGCCATCTTACTAACTCGGCTGAACTCGAGCTGTGTTCCCGAATATTTTTGACATGTCAAAAAATATCGTGAAGAGGTCATGTGCATTATATGTCGAGAACAGGTCGGGAATCAATCGGGGTCTGATCGAGGTAGTCGTGAAGAGGTCGAAAAGAGATTGGTCCTGATCGAGTTTTAAAATTTTAGCCGATCATGCCGATTTCTACCCGACTTTAACTCATTCGCTTCTCGATTGATGCCGAGTCGCCTCCAGACCAACTCGATTAGTACTCGATCATTACTCGACTAACACGATTCATTCTTTTTTTCTATACAAGATCTTCCCGACCATAGCTCGATTTTTTCCCGACCTGTATCCGATTTTAACTCGACCACTCAAGACCTTTACTCGATTTAAAACGACAGCATATCATCTTTTCACAATATCACAACATGAGGCTTTCAAGAGCCTCAGTGTCTCACTAGGACCTAATTTCGGTTTTTAAAGGACTCCAATGGACTCCAATGACTATTGTGATCAAGTTTGGTTGATGATCATCTTTGATATGATGAGAATCCGTCGGATGCTATCTCAAGTGGGGACCAGCCAAGGACTATTGTTTTCAATTTTGGCCAATTGGCAAAGTAGTTTCAGAGTAGAAGATCTTGGAATGCATAAGTAAGGTCGAATATTAAATTATGTCCCCGTTGGATTGCATGCAGAAAAGATAGATACTATTTTGAAATTGGAACATCCAAGGACTATTTTGACCAACTTTGGCTGCATTTCATCCAGTGAAAATCGTTCTGGTACAATATTTATTTTTGTCCCCCTTTGGCGGTCATCTTGTATTCACGGACGATATGGCAGCCACCATTTTGAAAAGGGACCATCATTTGGCAATCGTAACAAGTTTGGTCTAATTGGCTTAGGGATTTCAAAGGTAACGTTTGAGTGAGTTTTCCCATAAGATCCAATTTAAAACTATATTTGCGGTTATATTTGATTAGAAGCGGACATGACGTTTTTTCACATTGAACCAATCGATGTCTATCATGACTCTGAGGTTTCTGAGTATAATATATTAGAATGCAAAGTTCATTGACAACGGACACAAATTAATGGCAAAAGCTCAACCGTAGAAAAGAATATCAAATTGTGCATTGCTTTGTGAAGAGACTTTGTCTCATGTTCATTTGCTCCATATCTCCCCATTGCTTATGCTACCAGTAGAAGTAAAGGATGACGTGCAGAGGGCTTAAATTCAATCGACTAGCTATGCTGACAGAATTTGAAATTGAATCCAAGATGTACCCAATATACACAATCCAGAAATAGATTCACTAAACACTAAATTCAAGAATAAAATATTGTTTCTTCCAAGCAGGTTGGTACTCTTGTTATAAAAATTGATTAAAACTAAATAATACAAGAAAAATGCGATTTTGAACATTGGTCACATGTACTAGAAGATAAAAAAATATTTTAGATTTACACCGGGCAAATGATGTACCAAACGGACAGCCGCTGGCCATTTTCACTTTCTAAAGCTATACACGGAAACTATTGTAAATCTAGTAACCACCCATATCATGTGATGATATGTGTTCTGTTTTATATATCATATTAGTCCGACATGTAATGACAGGAAAATCGCACAGTCGCAGTCTGACGCATGATGAGGAGGATGACCTGCAAGTATGTGAAAGCGAACATTCCTTCCTCTGTAATGGTGACTTTGAAGCATTTGCTATTGTCTAACCCAAAATACGCGCATTCTATGTCGGATCTGCCTTCTCTGCTACTTTATATCATCTTTTCCTTTAAGCATCAGCCACATTGGCCACAAAGTTTGCTGCTCTACCACCATGCTGTACTGTTCCATGAATTTTCACGTTTTATCCCCATATATACAAACAATCCAATAGGACAAAACTCGAGCACATTCGATCATTTCACGATCTTCTCCCGACCAGGTCTAGTTAATCGAACACAAATCGGGCTATGATCTGACTCAATCTGACAAAGTCTGGTTGGTCGAATGAGGGTCGAGCAAAAGTCTTACGTGAATCGTAAAGAGATCGAGAATGGTCGAGTGTTAGTCGTGTTAAATCGGGCAAAGGTCGAGTGGACATCGTGAGCTAGCTCGATCAATAAATTTTATGACGTTGATCGGGATAAAACAACATGGTGTAGTTGATCGAGTTGGTCTGATCGGCGGTGTAAACCTAGCATAATATGTTTGTTTGAACAAGAAAGGTGCGAGAAAGAAATACTGCGGTAACTTATAGAGTTCTGTACTCCATGAATTCAAAAATAGTACCTAACTGTATAATTTACCACAGTATTTCTTCCTCGCACCTTTCTCATTCAAATAAATATCTTGTAGAAATATTGTTCAATATCTTTCAGCAATATATTCAATTAATTTTGACCTTTAATCTGCATACATTCATAATGTTTTTGAAAACTGAAATGTAAAGATTCATTATAGTTTAATGTACACCATATTTATTGAATGACTGAATCTATATATGGATGTGTGTGTGTGTGTGTGGGGGGGGGGGGGG
>MJUU01022533.1:44453-78872 GCA_002080025.1 Modiolus philippinarum
ACATCTTTGAGTTTATGGTCTTCCAAACGTTTAGATTTTGTCTGCACTGATGAGACATAAGTTGTCGAAATGCGCATATGCAGAAAGTAAATTCACAGTGACTTCGGTATTTAGTTATTCGTTATACATGTGAAATCTATAAGATATATCTGCGAATATGCCAATTAATTGTTCTAAGCGATACATATTGTGTCTTAAAAGCTAGGAGTGTTAAATGTAAATCTAAATATCGAAATCCTCGCCCCTATTTAAACAAATTAATTGCTTGTCTATGTTCCAATAAAAATAACCAGAACAAAGTCTGTATTGCATATAGCAATGTTGCATTAATTTTATCATGGTTTGTCATGTTAAGTCCATCTTGTCCGATTAAACTCAATATTTTGTATGACTAAATTGGAACGCACCGGATATGTATCGTAAATTTCTAACAGTGCTACTAAGCTTCTTAATTCAAATTAGGATTGGAATATGTGAGATAAATTATTTGCCAAATGGATTAATAATACTTCAATTTAAAAGGTCTGTCAGTTTTTTGCATTCTCATTATTCAGTTCACTTACTTTTTCGGACTAAATGTATGGCGCTCTGAATATCCTAAATATTTAACTCAAAGTGCATCATTGTTATCTACCTTTATGTACCAACTGCGTTCGATTGTGCGTCTTGAAACACCTGTGCGTTCGGTGGTATACTTGTTACTGAATCGGCAGCTCTCACGAATCATTTTGTGATCAATAAGTAACTACGAGCTCACTTTTGTTTAGAAGAACACTTTTATCATCATCTATATTCTGACCGCTAAATATAAATCCAGGTACCTTTAAATACATTTCGAATGACATTGCTAACACCAAACGGACAATGCATTGAACTAAGTTTGTCGAAGTCTAAAGAAAGTTGTATCATCTATTAGAGCCAATTTCAGAAAGATTAAACGTGGATGTAACTTGAATTTTTAAGTTGTTATTACTCCCCTTTTGGGTCGTTGTCTCTTTGACACATTCCCCGTTTCCCTTCTTTTTCCTACTTGTAAAAACTAATAATGTTTCGTTAGATAAAAACGATCAAAAAGTGAAGCCAATTCAAACCAAATTGCGTCCAAGGAAAATCAATATGTCACTTAATGCCATAAACCAAAGTTCGTAAACAAGAAAGGGTTTTCTGAGCAAACTTTCTCTTATTAAGCTGAACGTCCGATCAGTGAAAAATGAGACACACTCGCCGAGAGATTATCTTATATCCAACAACACTGACATTCTTGCTTTAACTGAGACGTGGTTGGGCTTTCAAACCGGATTGAATTCTGGGTATGTAAAAACAAACAACGTCTCAGGTTTTGTGGATTTATTGTGTAGTTGGAAATAACAGCTGGTAATATACATGAAAGAGGTGACCCTGAAAGTAGTCAAAATACAATACATAAGTATTGGTACAAGAAAGATAACTCTTGCATATTTCATAAAAAATGTTGTATACTGTACTGACTTTGTAAATAAAAATATAATAACAATAATCAGCCTTGTCTCATGTTTTTATCAACTTTATATCAAATATCAATTATTTCAATCAGTCGATTGAAATGTTAAACTTCATTTCAAAATAGCCTTTAAAAATATCTGTTGAGCAAAACCATTAAGCCTTACTCATGAACATAAAATTAGCATAAGAAGCAAGCAAAATTACGCAACATAGCAGTTAAAAATATATTTACATAAGCAAAGTTAAGCAAATCCTTAAACATGCAAAAATACAATATCAACCTCACATGAGGTGCAAAGGTCCTAAAAAGGTGATAAATAGCAATACTGGTAGGTTAGTACATCACCATGATCATCATAGAATATACACCGTCATCAATTGTAGTACATTGAAAGAATAATTTAGGACTTCTTAATACAATGACTACACAATGTCTAACGACAAAATCATATGTCGTCTTATTCCATTCTAATCACATATAAAAAATAAAGCAATCGTTTTAACGTTTTAAAATATCGTGTTTAAATTTATCGATTTAAACTTAATTTACCCTTGCTTTATGTTATTTATTCTGGTTTATTTATTTCAATAGTTTAATAATGTCATGTTTAATGATTTTATATGCTTTTATAAGATTTTATATACTTTCATACAAATCTGGCTCGCTCACCTGTTCCACTCATTCATTCTATCATTTACTCATCTCAAACATACTAAATATTAAGGATTTTGCTTATAAATTGTTATTAGAAAAGATAAGTTTAGAAAACTGACTTGATAAGGAATAAATCAAGATCCAGAAATCATGACCATTGAAATTAAGCTACCATAATAGGACACATATAAATGGACATATGATCCAGACTAATTCAAATGATACAGTGCCAAGGACAAAGAATTCCCTCGAAAACTGGCCATATGATAAGACTATCCAATCAGGAATAAAGAACTCACACTTAGAGTTCAAAGTAAAAAATATGGAGACAATGCTTAATTACTATATAAGTAAATATAAACATAATTAGCATATAAAGATTTATAAACATACAGGTAAATAAATCAAGATATACTACATATACTATGTATAACGGAAATAAACAAATCAAATTTTAATCAAAATGTATCAGTATTATTCTATAAAACAAATAACGTTTACTAGTTAATTAATACATCTAAATCAAAGCACTGTAAAATGGCACTACCACATACTTCTCCGACATTTACATCAGGAAGAAGTATTGGTAGATGTCAAAATATCCCAAATGGCTTTCCCTGCATCAAACTGAATGTTCTGAAATAAGTATAAATCAGAAGCTAAGAGGTAATGAGCTGTTCTTTCCTCTCCCAGTCAGGTGGTCTACTGGTTGCCTTTTTCGACATGCCGAACTCAACAGAAGTCAATCGAAGAGGTGGTTTTCGTTTTCTGGTGGAACGAAGAACAGGAACTGGTGTTGAAATGCCGTCATTTTCTGACTCGATATGAGACTTCTTGGTCGGGTGTATCTTCGTGAGTTGTCTCCTCCTGTGTAGCGCTACATCCCGCTGCTGATATTTCCTCATCAACACTCAAAGTGTCATCTGAAGATTGGGAGTTAAATAATGGCTGGGTCACTGTCTCCTTGTACATCATGACTGATATATTTTTATCCAAACTCTGACTCATCTTCAAACGAAGGTGGCTCTTGTTGGATGTCAGATTGGGTATTCCTTTCCGACTTTCCTCTTTGCAGATATTGGTTTGGTCTTGGACTTATTGGGGATAGGTGTTGGTGTGTCGCTAATGAAACCGACAGGAAGTAAACGGTTGCTGTGGAGCGTTCTGATGCGTCCCTCACCGTTCTCCTTTCTCACTGTAAACACAGGTATTTCTTCGTTCTGTTGGCCGATCACGATGTAGGGGTCATATTCCTATCTATCCGCCAACTTGTGTTTTCCTTCGTGGGCAACAGTCTTCACCAACACCATGTCCCCTACTTGAACTGTACCTCCTCTGATCTTGGTATCATAATCCTTCTTTTGTTTGGCTCTGGCTTTCTCTGCTACGGTTGCAGCAAGTTTCTGAGCTTTAGCTATCCTGTCTCTCAAGTTTTCTCAAAAGCGAAATACTGCTTCTGTCTGTGGTTCCTTGCTGTGTATAAATATGTTGAAACTGTACGAAGACAAAACCGATCTGATAATTTTTGCTCCAATATATATATATTTTTTTATTTACAGAATACAACGAATCCAAAACACTGCAGTTAGAATGATAACTTTGAAAAAGAAATGTTACCATATAACTCCCGTTCCTTAATCATTACATTGGTTTCCTGTTTCATACAGATGTCGGTGAGTTTGGCATAAAAGTTTACTTCACAAAATGAAATCATAACGAATTAAGGGAAATTAATGAAATTGGCTTGAAGGTTATCTGCATGAAAGAAAGAAAAGAGTAGTTATGAACAATTATAAATCGTCTCTTGAACCAGTAAGTGCAGGTGTACCTTAAGGGTCTTTGCAGGGTCTTCTTCTATTTATTTTTTATAAATAATATTGCTGAAAAATTGAAATTTCTTTGTAGACTTTTTGCAGACACTTCGTTGAATTACTCGGGTAATGACGGAGAACAAATACAGTCTGTTTTAATCTTGTTTGGTCTAGAAAATGGATGATGAATTTCAATTCATGTAAAACGAAATAATGCTGTTTTCAAATATTCAGAGCCCAGATTTATCCTAACTCAAAGCCCAAAACATCTTGGGATCACATGGAATAATCATATTGATCAAATAGTGACTTCTGTATCAAATTATAAGCAGTAGATGTCATGTCAAGCCTGACGACATCCACGGGTACTGTCTTTCCTAGTGGCCTTGATTTTATCCTTGCCATATCACAAGATATGCTTAAGGACAATTGCCCACTTGAAATGATCAACCAGTGTCCATCCGTTAAATACTTAGCTCTGGATAGGACGGGTGTTAATCTCACAATGATTTGGCAACTAGTGTATCTCCCTTGAATAATACAAATGGGGAGGACATTGCTCGGTACACTGGACTAAGAAAATGACAGTATGTCGTTAAATGGTTATTACAAGATTGGGCTTCACTTTTGGATAGTAGAACGATCTGAGTTCGCTTTTTGTTAATTGCAGTGTCCCAGGATTCCAGTTCATAATTACCTATTATTCTCGTATTGTTAATACCATTCCGGGGGATTGGTAAATTATGAACTTTATATAACTCGAAGCTTCCTATTCTATCTTTAAGGGGTATTGAAATTGCAACTACCAATCTTTTGTCATTAATGATGGTAGTGCATATCACAGTTTTCTGGAAAGTCCAGATGTCTGGCCTTGGGTTGAAGGCTAAAGTGAATTTTGGGTATTTTGTTACTTAAAAATCCAAGAGAATGACTGAATTGCTGCAAACAACTTCTTTAATAAAGATTGGGTCCTGCATTAATATTTGGGGCTTAGACTGATTTTCTTCTATTTCGTTTATTATCCCTACTGAATCCTCACTGTTAGCCGCTGATGGAGAGTCGCTCGTTTCGCGAATTTCATCTACACCGTCGGTATTTTCATCCGCGTCGGGTTCAATTTGATCTTTTCTTAAACGGTTGCAATCTTGTATTCTTTTACGGAGTTCTAAAAGTGGGACGTCTTCTTCCTCGTCCGAAGACTAATCCCTTTCCTGGCGACGGTGTCGCACGACATATCCAATGTCCTTGTTGTTTTCCTGGTTTTCATCTTCAGATGACTCTTCTGAAGATACTTCTTGGGAAACCACATATGTACTTTTTCTTAGAAGTCAATTTGTCTAATCGGTCGGTATTTGCCACTCGTCTATTTTGGCGGGGTGCATGTGACGGGCATGGGCTTTGGTTGATTTCTCAAGTTTAAAACTGAGCGGTCCCCTTTGTTCTAAAATACGGAGGTATGGTGTCCATTTCTTATCTGATTTATTTGCTCTTTGTTGGTTTCTTAAGTTCAAGTCGAAGTAATTGAACGCCATTTGGTGATGTGTTGTTTTGAAAAAATTTGGTAACGTCCCTTTATATTGTATGACGTTCATGGCAACGTAAAACACCTACGACGTTTCATATGATTTCACCATTATGGTGTCACCACATGAATTAAATATAAAGGATCTCGTCGAAGAAACTTAGTAAATTTAAGACCGTTTCTTATGAAAAAAACGACAAAATCGGCAAAAAATAAACAAAAGAAAAGATAATTAATGGATATGGAGGAAATGCACAATAAACGCAATCTCTAAAAACACATCGCATGCAACAACAAAACAATATAGGTTGGGGAGATAGTCGCCATGTATTTATAAAATAATGATACTTCTAAGAAAAGCTCTATTATCCGCTCCATTTGTCAGACTGCCCAGACCAAGAACTATACCAAGAACGCAGTGGTTTCCTTTTTAGACCCAAAAAAACAAAATGTACAGCGCACAGTCGGCGCCTAACAAACACCTTTACAAATAAAACTTGTAAACATCAAATATCAATTGACAAACATCGGCATCTTATCTTTTTGCGGAAGGTAAAATGAGAATTGCTTTCTATATAGATATCATATAAATGCTGTCAAAATTTGATCAGTTTAATATTCACATTTGCATATAACATTGATGGGTGATGGATTAATGTATGGGATTTTAGATACTTATAAATAGAAAATAAAGTTTCAGCTGATTTTCCAGTAGCTGTAATAAATGGAAAATGTTGTCTGTCATTTCAATATCACTCCATGTTAATCATAGCTATTCCTCCCGACTTCTGAACTGTTCTTTTTCAAGTTGATATTCCTAATTATTTGATGGTGTGATTTTGAATGTGTGAAATTTAAATATTCGCAAAGAGGTATTATTTGTAAATAGAGCACAGACTTCACATGGAGGCTTGTGTTTAAAGTTGGGAACTTGAAGATTTTAAAATATTTGACGATGGTTTAGTATAGTTGCTATTTCATTGATATGGCTTTAGAGCAACGAAAACTCCAAAATCACACTTTTCGTGATGATATAGATAAACTGTTTTCAATCTATACATTTACTTTCGTAAGTTTTTAAAATATTAGCGATTAATCATTGAAAGTCAATTTCATCAATGTCTCTTCAACCCCGCTTTTGGGAGAAACAAATATTAGATTATAGGTACAGCATAAAAAAAACTCCTATTAAGTTTCCCTAATATTTTCATTTATCTGGAAATCGTCCAGTCCAGAAATTCGGGGGGAAATGACGAAAGTTATTGTACTCTTTAGGAAACCCTTAACATCTTTTAAAATGTTCATTTTGCCGATTCTATTTGGAACCTTACAATATCAAAATTTTTGTAAATTTTGTTAAAAACTAAAGAGTATCTCCCTCGTGCAAAGCTCTGTCCTTAGCGGATTTTGGCTTTACATTTAGATCATATTGGTTATTTGTTCTCTATCAGTTTTTAAACATCTCTGAGTTAATGGTCTTCCAAACGTTTAGATTTTATCTGCACTGAAGAGACATAAGTTGTTGACATGCGCATATGCAGAATTTAAATTCACAGTAACTTCGGTATTTAGTCATTTGCTGATCATCGGATATTTTTTTCGGATTAATGCAGGTGTACTGTCATAAAGGCAATATCATATCGAATGAATGCTTGATTATGCTGCACTTTTTAGGCCGAAATAGCGATGAACTTTTTTATTGGCGAAAAAGTAGTCATGCAATCATTGCAAAAATGCAACTTTTTGTATAATATTGTTTTAAAATTTTGTTTTGAATTCGTAATAGGCCATGCGCCGACGGCGGATTCAGGCTCCGCGAAAAAAGGGGGTTCCGATGGGTTTCCAGACGATTTTTCAACACTGTTGTCAATTTTTACCTTAACTCTGCACAAAATTTAAAACATTTCCAGAAAAAAATGGGGGCTCTAGCCTCTGAAACCCTCCTTGTGGATCCGTCAATTTGCGCTTAATTGTTGAAATGCGAGAGTTACTGCGTGTATTTGTTTCACTCATTTATCATTCTTCTGTGTTTAATTAATCGCAATTATTAAAAATCTAACCAACAAAATTTAATTACCGGGTGAATAATGAATTTTATTAATGTGACATAAATGTTTTATATTTAGTTCAGTAAAAGTATTTCTCAAAGAAAAACAACTTACTTAAAATTTTAATTTGAAAGTCTTGAAAGTCTGTAAAAAAATAAAAATATCATTTCTTTTGTTCTTTGCATGCGTTAATACTGTAACGGAAAGAACTAGGTCTGGTGTAAATAATGGAGAAACGGATTGCAGTACCAAGTCGGTAAACTTATTTTCACAATTTATAGTACAGTTATGCATGCGCATGAAGGACTCCCGCTAAAATACTGTTTGCGCTACTCTTTTTTATTCGTATCGACGTCGGCAAACTTGATCCTTGACGTTATGAAAAACTAGAATTTATCTACACAAATACATATCTTTGAATGCATTTATAGAAACATCAAGCATTGTGACCTACTGAAATTTTTATATTTTCATAAAGCTAAGAACTTAAAAAAATAATATTGTGTTCTTTTTTTTTTGAAAAACTGTAGGACGTATAACTATCTTTAAAACGACATTTTTTCAGATTTTAAAGCCGTCAAAAACCCACTTTCCCTATATAGTCAATTTAAATCTAGGTCAATCTGGACGATTTTCAAACTACTGGGAAACAAAAACAAGTAAGGGTACCCCATTTTTTCTTTTTTATATTTCAATGTATCTCAAGTCTAGCAATCATCATGCAAAAAATCAGAATTTTGTAGGACATCGTCAATTACTTCGACTTGACCTTAAATAGACTGGATCATCAACTTGAAAGTTGTCGCCTTTGCTATTTTCGTCTGCAGGCCTTTGTATTTGTTTTCGCCTCCTTCATGTCCCTATGTACCATGTGGAACGCTTTATGTTGTTCTTGTAAGGCTATTTGGATTGGTCTTCTCACTAATAGCGTTTTCGAGGTTTCAAGATAGTATCAAGCGGCAGGACTACGTCATGATTATACACCATACAGAACGGAGAGAATTTAGTCGATTTCTTAGTATGGAATCGAATTGCTGTCAAAGTATGATCGTGGACTTGACATCATGTAAGGTACAATGGAATCTTTGGACTTTACCGTTTCCTTTGGGTTATAAAATGTCTTGACATGGTTGATGTATAGCTCCTTCAAGGTTTCTAGAACTTTCTTAACAACATTCTCCGTCTTTGTCCGAGAACATACTGGGGAAAAATTTCTTCAATAAAGAGATGAGCGATTTTATTGACTCACTTGTCCGGAACAGTCATCCTTATTACAAGTTAATGAATGATACGATATACTTATTTCCGGATAAGGTGATGAGATACGGTCCAGATAGATCGGGTCAGATTTTCGGGAATGGTTATAGTGGAATCTCAGTTTCTTGTACGGGTGGTTTCGAATTTCTACCACTTCTAGTTTGGCATGTAACACATTTTTCTATGTAACTGTTAATTTTCTTATATATGATTGGAAGCAAGACTTCGGTCTCATTGCATCATAGGTCATATTGTGTGCCATGTGTCCTAAATCATCATGATATATTTTAAGCACATCTTTTTTAGGTGGCTCGGGATATATAGTCGCAATGTCGGATCTTCGGAATCAAAATTTTATAGATAGCATAGAAGTCAACCATCTTGACATTCGAAGCAAAGTGTGTTTGTTCGGTTGTATTGGCCTTTCCATCTCTATGTCTTTTCTTATTTTTCTTTAATTTCTGCTTTTTTTTCTGTTCTTTGCGAACGTTAATAGTGTCTGGTAAGTCATGTTTTAATTTCTGCAGTTCCCATTGATCATCTACCTTGCACCTTACGTAGCTTCTCCGGTTAAACCTATTTGAATTAATAACGACAATTTTAAGATCGCGATCACTTATATCTGATTCGTCTACGTCGCAGTCGTGACTATGATTCTTGTCATTTTTTTTTCGGTTGACGGCCTCTCGACAGAATATATATATATCATATACAAAATGTTTTCTTTTCCTTTGAAATATTTGGCTTGACAGTTGTATCCCGCGATGTTTAGTGCTCACTGTTGGATTTTCTTATTTTGCTTTGGCAAATCTAAAATGAATTTCAACGGCTTGTGGTCGGTTCGGATATCAAACTCGGTGTAAGTACTAATCTCACTGTTGTAACGCGTGATATATAGCAAAGCCTTATTTATCGTCGACCACTTAGTTTTCGACGGACTAAGTATGTTGGAGAAGAAGTAGATCGGCTTTTCTTATCTTCACATTTTTTTAGTCAAGCATGCACCTATACAATTGTTGCTAGCATCGGTGTATAACACGTACGGTTTGTTCGTACAGGGGTACGCGAATAACGGTACTACAATAAGATTGCCTTTAAAAAAATCGAAAGCTTCTTGACATCAATCTGTCCACCTGAAGCTAGCATATTTCTTGGTAAGGGTAGTGAGCTATCTTAGAGACGATGGGGATAAATCTTCTATGATGGGAACACATTCCAATGAAAACTCGAACTTCCTTAGGTGACTTGGGTTCTGGGGGATTCTTGATTGCTTCAACTTTCTTGGGGTCAGGTTTGACACCATTATTACCAATGAGAAGACCTAAGTACTCAGTCTCTTCTTCAAAAAAAGGACACAATTTTAACTTCAATTTCATTCCATGTTCTTCTAACAACACGGCGTGTGTCTTATAAGAAGCAGGAGATGCTTGCTCTATCGGTACATCTGATCTCTCTCATGGTTTTTATTGGGTCCGTATTGTTCATCTGTATGTTTGTCTTCATTTTTCTTTTTTGTCCCGTACTCAAGTGGTGTCCTTGTTTCTTAGTGTGTCTGATTTTGACATTTTCCATGGATAGTTCGTTCTTTTGATTGACGGTTCGGTTCTCACTTACTTTATTAAGGACTGTCTGAAGATGTTTTAGTTGTTCCTTAGGATTTTTAGAAGAGACTAAGATATCATCCAAATAAGCTTAAGAAAGATCTTCACAGTCTTGTAAAACTATGTTCTTGAAAAACTGCAATGGCGCCATTAAGTCCAAAATACATAACATTAAAATGAAAGAGACCTTTGTGACATGCAAATACTATCTTCTCTTTGCTACTTTCTTCTACTTCTACTTGCCATTAACCATTCTTAAGATCTAAGGTACTGAAACAAGAAGACTCTCCTAAGAGGGCTAGGGTGTCATTAATCAAGGGCAAATGAAGCAGGTAAGACTATATTTTAAGTTTTCTCAGGTCGACACACATTCTTTTTGAACCATCTCTTTTATTAACTAAGGATCAAGGCGACTTTGACCTTTCGATGACCTTAGCCCAAGCATTTCTTCTATGGCTGTATCGATGATCTTACGCTTTTTTATGGTACTCTGTAAGGCCTGCTTCTGATTTGGGTTGATCTCCAGTATCGATTTTCATCTTTAGTGAACGGTATCAATTTGTCCTAGATGTGAATCTTTCTTGGAGAAAAGATTATAATTCTTTTTCAACAACAACTTTATGAAAGAAGGTTTGAACTTATCAGGTACCTTAGTTTCCTTGAAGTCGCCATGGGTATTCTCAACTGGGTCAGTGATTGATACAGATGAAATCTCTATGAGTTTAACTGGTCGTCCTTTGCCAATTACAAAGCCTCTCTTCAAGGTATAGAGATTATTTGTCTGATTCTTGAGTAAAACTTTGATCTTTTGGGATTGGTCAACTTCTTTCAGCTTGTACACGTTTTTCGGTTAATGGACTTTTAAATGGTTTGTTTTTTTCCTGCACTGGTAACTTCGGTATTTTGTTGTTCATTACCACTGGGCCGATACCGCTGCTGGTGGACTGTTAGTTCCAGAGGGTATTCACCAACCCTGTAGTCAGTACTTTGGTGCTGACACGAAAACCGATTTTATTGAAATTTGTAATATCTGATTTTTGCAAAATTGTGTTTCAAACTAAGGAGTATCTCCCTCATGAATAGCTCTGTCCTTGGCAGAATTTTTGCTATTCTATTTAGACCCTTTTTGGGATTGACCAAGATCATCGACATTGCTGTCTTCAAAGGGCCGCGGAAAAGAAACAAAATGGCTTAGATGTGAAATTTTATGACACAGGGTAAATACAGGTAAAATGATTTATTTCCTTTTCTCCAATTCTTAAAGTGTTAACCCTGTTGGTTAAAATTACGTATTATGTTTAATCCACACGTTGGTTAAATTTCTGCGTGATGTTTCCCGCAACGTTTCATTTCATTCATAAAGTCTATTGTGACGTCATCGTTACTAGGTTTACAGATAGCGCGGCAAACCATGCTGAACCATTGAATATGCACCTGAAATACAGTAAAAGTCATTGGAAAAACAATATATCCTTTCTTTTACTCATGGATTACGATATTTCTCCATTCTCGATAGTTAAATTTCTGATTTTAACATGCTCGCTAAAGCTCGCATGTTGAAAATCACAAATTTAACTATCTCGAACTGGAGAAATATTGTAATCCACATGATCCGGAAGGATATACTATATATCATTATTTATTTTAGACTCGAGTTTGTCTCTCCTTTAGTATGGAGTCCGTAAAAAAAATTCCCCTTGCGAGAAATGTATGATGTCTTTTTATTTCAATTATCGTGTACTTGTTTTAAGAGAATTTCTCATATGGGTATACTATTATAGTTTCATTTTTTTTTGTAATTTCCAATTTTTACTCTGACCACCTGTTTATAGTGTTTACATCTTACTATTCTATAATGCCAAGTTCTCTTACAATCGACTGTGTTTTTCTATGTTCTGTATCTGTCCACTAGCTTAGGACACTTGTACTTTTGTCAGGCGATGGATGACAGTAATTGTGAGAGAACTTTGCCAGTCAATTTTATTTTTGTTTACTGTCCCCATCCATTGGCAAATAAGACATGTGGGATTTTATGACAATTAGCAATGAATTCCACTCAAACCGGTGCTAGGGGCCGTCTTGAACTTTCTATGAAGTATAACACAGCTCATTATTGAAGGCCTCGGGGTGACTTAAAGATGAAGAACAACAATAAAGCAGTAAAGGAGTTGCTATATTGCTTGGTTCTGTCTTTTTTTTGTAGAGACTTTGTCTAATGTACACTTACTCATTTCATTATTTATTTTATACTGGGGTTTGTCTCTTCTGCATTGTTTAGTTCGTAAATGGATTCCTCTTGCGAGAGATGTATGCTTGCTATTTATTTCAGTTATAGTGTAATTTTTCTTTACAGAATTTCTCATATTGGTAAACTGTAATACTTTTATTTTTTTAAGACTTGAAATGTCATTCTGAACCAGGCATGGGGTAATGCTAATGTGTAATTGTAATGCCCTGTAATGCATTACATTATTACAAAGTAATGCATGTAATGTGTAATGCTCCAGTTTTAGCAGTACATGTAATTGTAATATAATGCATTACATTCCAAAAATGCCTGTAATTTAAGCATTACATGGCATTACATAGCATTACTTTTATTCCTAATTTGAAACTTGGGTAAAGCTTTTAAAGTATAAAAATTTGTTTAAGCGAAACGTATTGGAACTCCATGTAAATATTGAACATTGTTTTTTTCTTACTGTATATCTGCCAGCTTTGCAACTTATCTAAAAGTATAAAACAAAATATTTTCGTTTCATTCAGAAATTTTATGATGAAAAACATTTAATTTCAATTCTAGTATTGAAAATTTACAATCATTAATTTACAAAACAAACACAAGCTTCTAGTGATCAAAGTATAATTAGTTCAAAGATCAATGATTTTCACATGTAAAACTCTTAATTAGTTTTACATTTCAATGAATTCCTTTCCTTTGGCAAGTGGATTTATGACTTTAATAGTGAGTTATAAGAAACCATCTATGAATCTTATCGAGGAATAACATTATTGTCTCATGCCTGTGCCTTGTAAAGTTTATTGTGATATTCTTTATCACCGTTTTGGTAATTGGTTGGAAGATTCTGAAATGTTAGTAGATGAACAATGTGGTTTTCGTAGAAAACGTGGATGTTTAGATCATATATATAGTTTATACTCTATTGTAAATGATAGAAAATTGTCACGTTTGTCCACTTTTTCATGTTTTATAGATTTAAAGAAGGCGTTTGATAATGTCAATAGGGATTGTTTTTGGTACAAACTGGTCAAATATGGTATTGATGGGAAAATTTTAGATGCTGTTAAATCTTTGTATGATAATACCACTTGTTGTGTACGGGTAAATAATAAATTTACATCCATGTTCCCTGTTTATAGTGGTGTAAAACAAGGCTGCTTAATATCACCTACACTTTTTGCTATTTACATAAATGACTTGGCCACAGATATTAAGGCATTGAATAAAGGTATTGATATTGATGAAACTAGTATTAGTATCTTACTGTATGCAGACGACATAGTTTTACTTGCTCCTTCAGAAACTAATTTACAGTAGTAGTATTATATTTGAGCGAGTCTAAGCCTCGCTCAAATATAATGCTACTACTCAGAGTGCACCCACCCCAAAAAAAATTTGAGAGCCGGGTGTACACCGAATCCAAATTTCTCCTGCGGGTCTAACACAGTAAAAAAAAATAGCCGGAGTATTAGCGAAGGAGAAAAAGTTTGGTGGGGAAAAGTGAGAAAAAAAATCATATAGTACAGTGAATAAAAAATCTAAAATTTAGTCATCTGTAATTCTTGTTCATAAAAAGAACCTATAATTTCTTCACCTTTTAAATCTTTTATTTTATATGTAATAGGGTTTGTATTTAAAACTTTTTCAATTAAAAATATTTCTCTTCTCCGAGTTGTATAACCCTTTTCAAATTGACCTTTCTTTTTTGTTATTCTTACTCTATCTCCTACTTTGAATTTAGGTTTTTTTGATTGGATTAAATCTTTTTCTGGATATAAATTTTTATACACTGTTAATTGGTTTTTAGATTTACTTGCTTCAACAGGTGTCATTTTAATTGAAGAATGTATTGTTTTATTATAATTTTTCACCAATCTATCTAATACATCATAATATTTAAAAGTTTCATTTGCAGAAAAATATCTATACATATGTTGTTTCATTGTTCCTATCCACCTTTCTACTACGCTAGATTTTTCTTCATTCTCAGTTGAATATAACTTTGTTATTATCTTTTAACAATTCTTTTACTTGCCGATTATAAAATTCAGACCCTTTATCTGACCAAATGTACATTGGTTTTCTTTCTTTAAATAATGTTTTAAATGCTTCACTTACCGTTACTCCTGTTTTATTTTTCAATGGAACTAACCAACCATATTTACTAAATACATCTATAACTGCTAATAAATATTTATAGTGTTTATTTTGTTTTGATTATTTTTGCATATCTACCAAATCAACTGCCCATGTCTGATCAACATAATGAACATAAACACGTCTTTTAGGAAAAACACTTACAACTCTACGATGTAATTCATCTGCTAATTTATTTCTTAGATTTGTAAGCGTCATTTTTAAAAAAAAATAAAAATTCTTTTTAAAATATGGCAGAAGGAAAAATATGTATAAAATGTAATGAATATAAAACATATAATAATTATTATATAGATTCTAAAGCATATGATGGATTAAAAGCAAAATGTAAACAA
Organism: Modiolus philippinarum; assembly: GCA_002080025.1. NCBI lineage: Eukaryota > Metazoa > Mollusca > Bivalvia > Mytilida > Modiolidae > Modiolus > Modiolus philippinarum. The sequence goes on from MJUU01022533.1 coordinate 59,564, forward strand.
TGTTTATGCTCTGTTAAAAGAAACCATTGAGAAAGAAATAAAGAAAAATATAAACAAGCTTATAATGAATTTATAGAAAGAAATCCTAATTATCAAAAGAATTATTATTTAAAAAATAAAATTATTAAAAATCATAATTAAAAATTTATTTTATAAAAATGGTCAGTAAAAAAATCAAATCATTTAAAGATCTTATTACTGAAATTGATATTGATGATATAGAAGAAGATGACATAGATAAATATATAAACTTATTAAAAAATAATATTATAGTTATTAATCGATTTCCTTTAAAAATAAAAATAATAATAACAAGTGAATTTTCAACTCCTATGTCATTTGATATAATAGAAAGTCATTATTCTCATCCTATTCAATATATCCAAACACAAAATAATATATCAAAATTTTATAAAACTTTAATACATAAATTTAAAGCTTGGATAGATGAATTTCAAGAAAGAGGATCTGGTTTTGTTTTTAGAAATATTAAAAGTGTAAAAGTAAAACAATATAAATATGATTATCAGAAAGCTTCATCTTGTATTCCTCTTCAATTTAAATCAAGAAACATTATCAATGTTCAAAATAAAAATGACAACAAATGTTTCTTATGGTCTACATTAGCAAAGTTATATCCTGCTCATGAGAATAAACAAAGAGTAACCAAATATAAAGAATATGAAAATAAAATTAACATTAAAGGAATTGAATATCCTGTAGCAATTAAAGATATTTCGAAAGTAGAGAAACAAAATAATTTAAGTATAAATGTATTTGAGTTAAAAAACCAAGCAAAAAAAGAATCTTTAAATCCAGTTAGAACTTCAAACGTAGAAAGTGAAAATGTAGTTGATCTCTTATACATTGAAAGTAATGGAAATACCCATTATTGTTTAATTAAAGATTTAGATAGTTTCAAGTGTAATAAGAATAGACATAAATTACTTACATGTAGAAATTGTATGAAAGGATTTCAAAGAGAAGAAACACTAATAAAACATAAAGAAGAATGTTATAATCACGAATGTTGTAATGTTAAAATGCCTGAATTAGGAAAAAATATTCTTAAATTTCAAAATCATCATTTTAAAAATAAACTACCATTTGTTATCTATTCTGATTTTGAATCAAATAATATTTCAATATCTACAACTCAACCAAATCCAGATAAATCATATACAAATCCAATACGAAAACAAAAACCTAATAGTAATGGTATTTATTTTCATTCGGATTATCCAGAAATATTTAAATCACAATACTTTTCTTATGTTGGTAATGATGCAGCAGAAAAAAATGTAAAAAAAGTTATACAAATATTTAATGAAATAAATTATAAGATTTACCTTAATGAGAAGAAAGAGCCAAAATTAAATAAGAATGAAGAAGAAAAATTTCAAGAAGCAACTAAATGTTATATTTGTGAAAAAGAATTTGAAGAAAATAATAATAAAATAAGAGAACATAATCATCTTTCAGGTAAATATAGAGGAGCGGCGTGTCAATCTTGTAATACAAAAGAAGGTAAAGCAACAAAATTAATACCCGTATTTTTTCATAATGGGTCAAATTATGACTTCCATTTTATCATTGAAGAATTGATTAAATATAAAGATGAATATAATGAAGTAAAACCTCTTTCTAAAAACTCAGAAGAATATATTTCTATAGATTATGGATCAAATTATAAAAAATTAAGATTCCTAGATTCATATAGATTTATGTTAAAAGGCTTATCAGATATTGCTTAATCAATGGATGAATTTCCTATTTTAGAAAAAGAGTTTGATGGAAATATTTCTTTACTAAAACAAAAAGGATTTTATCCATATGAATATATTGATTCTATAGAAAAATTTAAAGATAAAAAACTTCCAGATATTAAAGAATTATATTCAAATTTAAAACAAAAAACAATTACAGAAAAAAAGTATGAGCATGCACAAAAAGTTTAGGAACATTATAATTGTAAAAGTTTATTAGATTATCACAATTTATATCTTAAAACAGATGTTTTTATCTTAGCCGATGCTTTTGAAAAATTTAGAAAATTCTTTATAGAATATCATGAAATAGACCCTTGTTATTGTTATTCTGCTCCTGGTTTAACATGGCAATGTGGCTTAAAATATACAAAAATAAAACTAGAATTATTAACTGATTATGATATGTTATTAATGTTTGAAAAAGGTATAAGAGGAGGATTTTCCGGAGTTTTAGGACCAAGACACGTAAAAGCATTTAATAAATATACTCCTAACCACCATGATAATGGAAATAGAATATTAGATAAAAACGAAATGAAAGAATGTTTAGAAATATTGAAGAATGGAGGAAACTTAAACGATTTCTTATTAGAAAAATATTTACTATATCTTGATGTAAATAATTTATATGGTTGGGCAATGTCACAGAAATTACCAACAAAAGATTTTAAATGGGAAAAGGATCCTGCTTATTATAAAAATATTCCAAAAGGAAAAGGATGATTAATTGAATGTGACTTAGAGTACACAAATGAATGTAAAAAGAAAACATATAAATATCCTTTAGCACCGGAAAAGATGAAAATAGATAAAGAAGATTTATCTCCTTATCAGTTAAAATTATTAAAAGATAAACCATTAGGTAAAGAAGAAAAACTTTTTTAACATTATATGATAAAAAGAAATATATTATTCATCATTCAATATTAAAGGAATATATTAAACTTGGTATAAAAGTAAAACAAGTATATAGAACTATTTCTTTTAAAGAATCAAATTGGTTAGCAAAGTATATTAATTTTAATACTGAGCAAAGAACTAAATCAAAATCTAATTTTGAAAAAGATCTATGGAAACTTATGAATAATAGTTTCTATGGAAAAACATTCGAAAACATCAGAGTGAGATTGAATTTCTTACTGATAAGAAAGAAGTAAAAAAATATATAAATAAACCAAATTTTAAAGACTCATTAATATTTAATAATAACTTTGTTGCAATTGAATATATTGTTACTTCTGTTAAATTTAATAAACCTATTTATTTAGGAGAGGCTATATTAGATTACTCGAAACAATTAATGTATAACTTTTATTATAATGTTGTTAATAAATTATGGGAAAAGAATGAATTAGTTGCTTCAGACTCAGTTTTAGGTGATACACCTTTAATACTAACGTATAAAAGTAAAATATTTATTGGAAAAATAGAAGATATTGCTGATAAATATGAATATGAGTATAAATATTCAAATGGTAAATTTTATTGTAAACCAGATATAATTGAAGTTCGGACAAGTAAAGGATTCTCTAAAATAAAAACTATAATAAGACAAGAAACAGATAAAGAAATGTTTAGAGTTGTTACACCATTAGGATTTGTTGATGTAACTGAAGACCATTCTTTAATCAAAGATAATAATAAAATTATCAAACCTAAAGATTTATCATTAAATACTAATCTTTTATTTAATGATAATTATAAAGAAAATTTAAATCCTCCATTAAAGAAAGAATTCTTAAAATTAGAACCATCAACTTTAGAAGAAAAAAAAAGCTTTTATAGAAGGGTTTTTCTAGCAGATGGAAGTAGTGGTATTTATCAAAATAAGCGGGAAGGAATACAATATTCTTGGAATTTAAATAATCAAGATTTAAATCTTTTAAATAAATGTTAAGAATACTGTAAAGAATTATATCCAACCGATTTAAAAATAATAGATTGTATGAAATCATCGAAGATATATAAAATTGTTCCAAAGGGAAGTATTAAAGTAATGGCTAAACAATTTGAAAGATTTCATACTGATAAAAAAGAGAAATATATTCCATATAAAATTCTTAATAAAAACTATAATTATAAATTATTCTTTTTTAGAGGATTTTATCAAGGAGATGGTTATAGAAAAGGAAAGGATTGTGATTTTCGCTTTTCACAAAAATCTAAAATTACATTTTCATGTTTACATTATCTTATAACATCTCTAGGATATAATACTAATATTATTACAAGTAGAAATAAACCAAATATATTTTTTTTTTAAATATAACAAAAAAAGAACATGTCGCTAATGTAAAAAAGATAATATCATTAGGGAAAGAAAAAAGAACTGTTTATGATTTATCTACAGAAACTGAAGATTTTAATTGTGGATTTCCCTTAATTGTTAATAATACCGACAGTATATTCTTAAGTATTAAAACTAAAGATATTTACGAAGATATGAAAGAAATAATAGATGAATTAGATACATCGGATTATCCTAAAGATCACCCTTTATATTCAGAAAAAAATTAAAAAGTAATTTGTAAATTTAAAGATGAACTTAATTCGAAAATTATGAATGAAATAGTTTTTTTGAGAAGTAAAGCTTATTCTTATACGTTAACAGATTAAAGTGAAAAAAAGAAATTAAAAGGAATTGGAAAAACTACGATAAAGAAAGATATTAAATTTAATGATTATAAAGATTGTCTATTTAATAATACTAATAATAAACCTAAAATGAATAAAATGTATACATTAAACTCTAATAAACATGAAATGTATGTTAATGAAATAAATAAAATAAGTATGACTCCATTTGATGATAAGAGATATATCTTAGATAATGGAATAGATACACAACCTTATGGTTTTAATTTATTTTAATTTCCAAGCAACAAAACCAGTTAATGCCATACCACCAATAACAAATGCAATTTCTCTTTTTTTTTCTGATCTTCTGATGGAGTATAAAAATCACTTAATACTGGTTTAAGATCTAAAACTGAATTTGAAGGTAAATTTATTTGTTTACCAGTAACATTATAATATTCTCTCATAGCTTGATCAACATCATCAAAAGTTTGAACAGCATGATTTTCTTTTCTTAATTGTTCATTAAGAAAATCCAATCTTTGAGTTCTTCTTTTATTCCATTCTTCTGTCGCTTTTTCTAATTTTTCTATAGCTTTATCATTTCTTATTTTTTCTTCATTTGCATTACTACCCATCTGTGAAAATAAATAATTACTACCAGAAAATGCAAAAGCGTTTGTTATTGCTCATCCTAACATCATTGCTAAAGCACTTGCCATTTTTAAGAAAATAAAATTTACTTCATAATATCAGCAGGTATAATGCCTTGCTTAATTAACATGTCTTTTGTTGCCATTGCAAGCAGTATATCAATGGATAACATAAAAATATCATTCATGTTAAAATCTACTTTTGGTGCTGACCATCTAAATACTTTTTTACCTATTTCTGCATATCCAACTGTTAACAATGTTTCCACTCCAGCATGATATAACATATTTGCTATTTGTTTTCCGTCTTTTGGTGTTGCCATTTTTATATAAAAATAATTAGTTTTCTATTTCTTTTTCTATTTTTTTAATTGTTCTTATTTTTAAATTCTTCTATTTCCTCTTCTATTTCTTTTTTTAATTCTTCTTTTTTTAATTTTTCATATAATTCACATAATTTTAAATACTTTTATAGCTGTTAAAAAGAATACTGAAAAAATTAACTCGTTTATCAGTTCATCTATTTTTTCTATTTTAACCATTTAAAAAAAAATTAGTTAAATTCAAGCGGGTCAATTTCTTTTTTTTTTTGTTTTTCTGGTTTTTTTAAAGAGATTTGCTCGCTTGGTTTTTCTTTAGCAAACATGATTTCTCTAATCATTTTTTCTGGTTTATCACCTTGTTTATAAAAAAACAATCCAAATCCACCTACTACCCCAATTGATAAACATAATGGTAATATGTAATTTTTGTTCCAATTTTGTTTGTTTGTTGGACATATATGATGAAACGAATTTGTAGTTTTATCATCATTTGTTATTGGAATCTCACCAGCTTGTTTTAATTTTATATTTTCTTTTTTTAATTTTTCTGATTCTTTTCTTTTTAATCTAGCTTTTAGCTTTCTTGCTTCTACACCTTTCCTACCAGCGGCTACTCGTTTTGGATTTTTTTGTTGAGGTTTTTTAGATTCTTTTATTTCTTCTTTGTTTTCTTTTTTGTTTTCTTCTTGTTCAAAATTTTCACTCGTCATTTTTTATGTTATTATTTTCGTCTTTTTTTTGGAAATCAATGTGTCTTGCTGTTGTTAACATTGCAGTAAAAGGAGCAAGATACATTCCATATCTATAATACAGTTCACAACATACATTAGTTAAAGCGTGATTGGTAAAAGGATCTTCCCCTAAGTCTTGCATTTAATTTGGTGGATTAACAACATTAAACTTTTGATACACCCATAACATATAAGTTAATAAAAGAGTTTCCTAATGTCTTGGTCATACTGGCCCCTAATCTTGCCTCATATTTACAATATAGTTTATGTATTTGTTCTGGTGTCATTGTATCAATTCCTGACAATTGTAATTCTTTACCCAGATATTGCTTACTACCCCCACCAGCAACAACGGCTGATAATCTTTCACGTTTTTTTTCTAAAAAGGAACCTCTAGCTTAGCTCGCTTTATCATCATCGATATTTATGTTTTCAACGATTTGCTCGCTTAAAAATTCTTCAGTGCTCATTTTATATATTTTATTTTTGAGTTTTAAAAAAATAACTAATGATAATACTGCAGTATTTGTTATAATTGTAAGTATTTCTAATAGCATTGCTTTTTTATTGCTATTTTTTCAACATTACTTAAGCATTTCTTAAGCATTTCTTAAGCATTACTTAAGCATTACTTAAGCATTTCTTAAGCATTACTTAAGCATTTCTGAAGCATTACTTAAGCATTAGTTGTTTTCTTATTTGGAAATACTAAATCATAAGCATGATATTTATTTTTTTTATTATTTTTACATGTTTTCAACCCGAGTGGTCTTACATAAAAAGGAGTATCTTTGTTTTCTATCTTTTCAGCGAGATGAGAAGGGCACCAAACTTCACCATTATTATCGACAGATAAAATTACACTCTTACCAAAACTTGTGTTAGCATATTTATAATCAGTGATTTTGTAAATTTTATCAATTTCTAAGTCGGTCCATTTTTTTTTTTTGTTTTTTTTTTTTGTTTTTTTAACAATCTATCAAATTCTTCTCTCTTCATTTTTAAAGAAATAAAATTTAATAAACTCTTCATAATGAAAAAGTAAAAATAATACCCTTAAAAATGAAGCAACCAACAGCCCCAGATTTATATCCAGAATTACCAAAAGAAGATGGACAAATTTATAGACTACAAAAAATAACAGAAATAGAAAAAACCTTAATAAATGAGAGAGATAAACGTAAATCATTATACAAGAAATATAAGCGTGGAATTAATGCTACTGACGGAGTTGATTCTACTTTAATATCAGCCTCTGTTATTTTAGCAGGTGTAGGAATAGTAATTCCTATATTGTTACCAATGCAAATTACAGCTGTTGTATGTGGCAGTTTGGGTGGTTTAGTTAAACTTGTTAGACGTAAACTTACAACAAAATCAAAAAAACATTATGCAATTAAAACAATGGCTGAGAGTAAGTTAAACAGTATAAAAGATTTAATATCAAAATCTTTAACTGATGGACAGATAAGTGAGAATGAATTTAAATCAATTTTAGATGAATTAGAAAAATATAATAAAATGAAAGAAAATATACGTAAAAAACAAACACAAACAAGAATGAATGACAGTGAAAGAAAGAAATTGATTGAAGAAACAGAAGCTAGAGTAAGAAGTGAATTAAAAAAAAATGGAAAATTTCTAATTTTCTTCAATAAAATTACTATAGTAAATGACCCTCCACCAAAATATGAATAAAAATTTTATAATTAAAAATGGCTGAAGGAGGAATTGAAATGTATGATATTTCTAAAGATTATAATCATGATGAGGATAATGAAGTAGAAACTTCTTTTATAAATGATATGGAGTTTCACCAGTATATAAATGAATATTTTGAACAATTAGAAAATTATCACCAGAAGATCAAATAACTCACAAAAGAAAAATAATCAAACAAATGGTAAAAAGATTTTACGAAGTAAATGACGAATTAGTTTTAAATAAAAATCGTAGAGATTTCTTTTTAGGGGGAGATGATGAGGGAAGAATTAATTTATTTGTAAGAGATAGAACTGGTAAGGAAGTTAGATTAACATTTTACGAAGGAAAAGTATTAATATTTTATCAATTTAGCACTCTTCAAAAAGATTACGGTGTTAATTTTGTTAGAAATGTTTTAGGTGTCGACCATTATAAAATAACTAATCAACATATTACTGATGTTGAAAATAGATTACAAAGACTAAACCAAGAAAATATTTCTTCACGAAATATAACTTCCCAACAAAAGGCAGAAGAACTTTCAGAAACAGTCAGAAATGCAGAAACATCATCAAAAGAAATATTAACATCATTTGATAAATGTAGATATGAGAGAAATGAATGGTTTAATGAAAGCGTATACAACAATTAAAGAAAATATTGAACTTAATAAAGCAAAACTAACTGAAATAGATAATAAAATAGAACAGGAAGAGACTAAATTAGAACAAGCTAAAGAAGACAATGATGAATATCAAATAAATAGAATAAGTAATCTAATAATAGATTTGAAAATTAAGAGAAGTGGAATATCAGAGGCAATTAATATTAATAAAGATGAACTAAGTAACCAGGTAGATAGACTGGAGGAAATTAATATTAATAAAGATGAAATACGTAACCAGGTAAATAGAATCAAAGAGACAATACGTAAAATATTAAATGAAGACACTACATTAGGTGAAAGAATTAGAACATTATTTAAAGAACAAGGAATAACAATAGTTAGTGTTTTAACTGCTTTTGGGATGATTATTGGTGTTATTGCTTCTGGTAGTGGAAGTAGTCCTCCACCTCATACAAATAAAACAGATGCAAAAGATTGGATAAAAAAACAATTAAAAAATATTGGAAAACTATTAGCTAAACTTGCAGGAAAAGCAGCAGCTGCATTACCAGGAATTATCGGTGCTATTGTGTCTTGGTTGTTAAATGCAACAAAAGACGTAGTAAATTGGTTTGCAAATAATTTATGGGCTTTGCTTGTTTTGGTTGTAGGTTTATTGTATGCTGCTGCTAGGGAATATTTAAAAAAATAAAATTAAATTAATAAATCTTATAAATGATTAATCACTATGAACAGAAAAAAGTACTGTCCATACCAGGAACAGTGATTTTTTCACTGTCATTCACTGTTCTCTGCTGTGGTAGTACTGAGAAATATCTATTAAGTACTGTCAAGAACTGTGCCAATCGGGGACAGTCATTGACAGTAATACCCAAGTACTGTGATTAACTGTCCACTACTGTAACAGTAACACACAGTAGATGACAGTCTTTACGACTACTGTCATGCACTGTCCCGGATTGTTACAGTTCATGTCAGTTATTGACAGTATTTGGTGTTACTGTCATGCACTGTCCTTGATTGTAACAGTGCATGACAGTTAGCCACAGTATTTGAAATAACTGTGTTGCACTGTGGCGGATTGTGAAAGTGCAACTCAGTTAATAACAGTGATTTTTACCGTTTATATTTTATGAAAGGATATGGAGTAAATGAACATGAGACCATAACACATATGTTAACTCCAACTGCAATAATTTTAATGAGCTGTATGGCCATTTCGGAAATTTATTCTTCATCAGCAGCACTAGAACCCAAATAAAGGAATCCATAATTTCAAAAAAAAAAACTGTTCAAATGCATATAACCAAACGAAATCCGAATAATCAGTAATATAAAATATAGCTAAGGACAAAACTACGATGGTGGGAGTTAATCCTTCGGTTTTAGAATTTACGTATATGTACAAGTTAATTCCTTTTATCTATAATTATCTAAAATTTTCAAAATCAATCTATTTTTATAGATAAATTGTAATAGTGTTCATGGATATCTATTATTATTTTTTTAATGTATTTAAAAAATAAACTATTTTTATCTTTAGATTAACTCAGTTGCCAATATTTATTTTGCAAAATGTTTGTTTGTTTTTTTTAATTTCCAGCCGCAAATTGCAAATAGATAGAACGGTAACATAGCTATTACATACAAAACTTCATGACATTTAAAATTTCCGGTGATGGTCTCAGAAATATCTGCATTCAACGTTATTCACTCATTCAAAAGGAAAGTTTCGTGTTTATTTCATTAAACTTGTCAGCACCATAAATATATGTATATCCGATATTTAATTGCTTTTAGGGGACGACCATTTGAATTTTAGGGTGTGTGGTTTTGGCGATTTTGCCTACAAAAAATATTCGTCTTCATTAGAATTACAAAAATTATTTATTCACATCAAATGTCACATCAAAATAATTTATTTGCATTTGCATAAAAAATTATTCTTTAGTTCTTCAAATTAAAATTAAATATCTATTATAAATAACTTAATACCGAAGTTACTGTGAATTTTGATCCTGCATATGCGCATTTCGACAACTTATGTCTCTTCAGTGCAGATGAAATCTAAACGTTTGGAAGACCATAAAGTCAAATATGTTTAAAAACTGATAGAGAACAAATAACCAAAATTGACACCAAGATAAAATTATTCATTTACAAAGTCCCCCCTCCCCCCTGAATATGAATATCAAATCGTCAAAACCTTAGCAGCCAAGAAAAGTTTAGTATTTCTTAATTTTGCTGATTACAGGTCAAAAACTTCACGGTCATTTTTCCAAAGCATAGTTGAGTTAGCTCCAAAACCGACTTATAAAAGTTTTTTACTGTATTAAAAATTATTATCTAAAAGGAAATAATTATCTCCATTCAAAATCGTACATGCATACAGATCATAATCTGCAAAGGGATATGAATATTTTTTTCTATTTAGACGTCGACAACAGTGTCTTCTTTTGCGGGTTCTATGGTGAATGTATAAGATTGTTGCCTGATGTACATTTACTCCATATCCCTTTACGTGTACACAACAAAAATACATCTAAAACCAATTCGCGATGTGAATTATAAATTGCCACGCTAATTTCTTTATTTACAAAGAAGTATGATTATTAAGGCGTGAATTTGCTCCTATGTTGAGTCATTTTCAGAATATGCTCAGATGCATGTTGCCGAAAATGGAGTAAAGTGGCCTCTAGTAAATGTACTTCTTGAAAATAAAATTAATATATGCTACACTTGTATGTTTTCTAGATTATTAGCAGTCGAACATTGCCGTGAATAGCTTTTTGTGTCCATTTTAGCTATTTTACAGTGTGTGAGAGGATAGTCACTACACAAATACACCAAGAACCAAAACATATTTTTTGTTACGAATGAATAAACAAATGCAGAATTTAAATTCACAGTAACTTCGGTATTTAGTTATTTGGCTTTCCAAACAGCAGTTAGTTTTTTTTCGGTTCTGGATGTCCTATACAACGAATTTCAACAAAAACCCAAAGAAAACCCGTCAAAATTGTATATAAGTGGTAAGTTCAGTGGCTGAATATGTTATCTAAATGTATGAAAATGCATTCGATTTGATTTTGTTATGACAGTGTATGTAACAGATGACCTGTTACCACAGTCTTCGAGAAGATTTTATGCATTTGGTAAATGTAGTCAATTTCGTGTCGAATGGTGTAGGAAATTATCTCAAATATAGACCTCGTTTTGCGTAGAAATGATAATGCAAAATATTTTAGTTTTTATATAGAAGTGGATATCATATACTCATTTTCCTCAAACAATGTCAAACAATAACACTGAGAACCACTTATGCACCATTAAGATAGTTTTGAATTATCTGTTGTACAACAAATTCAAAAATATTGAGCCTTTGTAAAGAAGGATTATTTTTACAACTAATAAAGTATTAATGTATTTGCAACACCCATTAAATGCGGAAAAAAACAACAAATATTGTCTTCACAGAGCAGTCAACAGTTTTCGTAAATTTTACTAGGGTACTTTCCGGAGTGTGTACTCCAGGTTATAGGTAGCGATTAATTTATCACTTTGAATATATTTGATATGTTCATTTAGTGGGTATCATACCTATCTTATATTTTATGTGTCAGAAATAAACAATAAATATGTATGTAAAAATGCTCTCCTTCAGTATCTTGATGTTAAATAAATAGCTGTCCTTTGTATATCTTATGTGGTTTACTGAGATGCATGACAGGGAAAATATGGGAGTACTCCAGAGAAATTCGTTAGAAAGATATTAACAACGTAGGCTATACATTTTGCCCGTATGTCCTTGGCTATTATATGTCTGATATATCTAATCAAGACTGTTGCCAGTACAGCTCCATGTATATGTAAATCATGACTTGGTGGACACTAAAGCCATTTTTAAAATATCTAAAAGAAAAGGTCATGCTATCTGATTTTTAAGGGGTGCTTTGATTGGAACTGAGTATGAAATTTAGTTGCCTTGATTTTATTCAAATCTTCAGTTCAGTGCACAAACATTCTGTGCATTCACTAGGCTAGCACCCTTTGCAAGTTTGTTGAAATACGTGTAGTACTTTCAGTAAATGACCATATTTATAGATGTGTTGGTGTACAATCTCGTGTGCTGTGTTGTCAATAATTATGCATATGACATGACTTGCATTTTGAAGTCTAAAGTAAAGATGTTTAGTTTTCCGTATAAATGCTCTGTTAATATGAAAAAAAATACAAAGAGCATATCGTTTACTCTATAATACTACAGATATCAGTACCAGTTACAGTTAACCTTGATTAAAGTAGTTCCATAAATAATAGAGTCGGTAATTCTATTTGTGTTATCGTCGCCAGTGTACAACACATCGTGTGTGGTTTGGCATCGTCACCAGTTTGCAATAAAATGTGTTGTGCATCTTCAGTCACAACATGGCATTATCATAGCAGAATCCCTGCTACATAAATCACGGGAAATTTCATGCAAAATTTTGGGATGATATTTCGGGTATACATGTTCATTTTAGCAATTTCTAGAGATTTCGCGTCTAATTCCCTGTTGACTGACAATTTTGTTCTAAAATAATTGACCATTATAGAAATTCAGGCAAAACATAGAAATAAACTCGTTTATATTGAAATCAGTATGTTTTTATATATCAATATGGATAAGTCTGGTTCATCATTTTCATCTCTTACGTTAAATTCCGGTCTAAAATTTCGCATGACCTGAATAATTTCGAATTTTTGGTTTAAACCTTATGCCGACTCCGTCAGATTGAAGTCAAGTTACCCCTGATGAGAGCTTGGTATGGTAAAAAATCTATGTGCAAAAAGAAACCTATAACATGTTTAGAAAATTCGCACTATAACCCGATAATGCTACTGGTAAAACAAAAAGATTCTTTCTAATTTTTAGAGGAAAATCGTTTTAGCACTGAAATATATTTTTTGCTTAAAACTAATGCAGCTGTAAATACATGTAATGTCCAAAACTAGTAGAACTGAGATGTAAACAGAAGGTGAAAAGTTTTTCACGAATAAATTATAGTCCTATAAATAATATTTCACCGACCGGGAGAAATCCAATTGCTGCTGCCGAATACCAGGGACATGTCTCTGCTTAAACTTATACGAAAAGCATATTGACTCGATGAGTGCCCTGTGGTTGTTTAACGTTGTGTTTGTCTTCTATTGTTCTTTTTGTCGGGCAAAGGATGATAGCAATTGTAAGAATACTATGCCAGTTGATTTTATGTTTGTTGACGATCCCGCATCCAAGACATGATAAACATGGATGTAGCTTTGCTCGACATCCAGCAATGAATTCCGCTCAAGCCAGTGCTAGGGGCCGTCTTGAACTTACTATGAGGTATGAGCATAGCTCATATTTGAAGGCCTCATGGTGACTTCAAGATGCAGCGTTGTTTCATTGCTTACTCTCACATCCCCTCTCTCCTTTCTCCGGGTCTCCATTTAGTCCTGTCCGCCGCCTCTAGTAGTGTTATTTTCATTGAAACTAAGGTGAATTCAATCTTTCATTGTTGAATTAACTCAATTTTTTCATAATGAGAGATAATTCAATAATATATTTCACATTTTTAAACTATTATTGAATCATTCTGTTTCAGTTATTTATATATTTTCATGTAAATTCGTGAAGTCTACAGGGAATCAAGGATGCAACTCAAGTCCAACAAAATACAATGAATATGTAATTCGTCAATACACAGAAAAATATGTTTACACGTGCAATGCTATTAGCAACTGCTGATGTCAATCGTCCGTTCGGGTGTCACCAAGGGACATACTGTGTACTTGAAGCGTGTTTGGTCATGAATGAAATCAAGACTGAATATGAAAAAGAATCATTTTGCGCATCTTTTTTTTCTTTATGTATTTTCTGAATTGAAAATTATGTCATTGCAGTCTGCAACAAAAGACAATTCAGTTCATAAAGTAAAATTTCGAAAATTCCTTTCGCTTAAGTTTTTTTAAACATGCCTTTTTGCCACCTTACCAAGTTTTAACTTTTTGTAGTTTGTATTGATGCAGTTAGTATTGATGCACTTTCATACAAAGTTCCGAACCCGGCCTTCAAGCTTTTCATATTCAAGCAGTTTTAGAAGGCTACAGGGCTTATATCTGTTGACCTACACGTTATTGTTTTGTGTATTGCTGGTTCCCGAGCATACGGGAAATGTTTTATGTAAACATCTTGTAGAAATAATTGATATATTATGGCGGTCATGAAGTGAAAAATTAAAAACTTTTCTGCAATCAAGGATGTGTAAAAATTGTTGCTACAATCTGCTTGCAATCATGCTTGTGTAGTGCAACTACTGCGCCTCTGTATGTCTTGCTGATGCAGTTACAACCATTAATAAATAAATCGTTTTCGTCTAATAAAATAAATCATCTATTTTTTCGTTTTAATCTTATATTCAACATTATACCGTCAAACACCAAACATTATAGAACTATTTCATGTATGCCTAGTGTCAACGGGAAATCGATATGTATTCTGCATAAATTTGAATTGAATACATTTTTATTTTTCGTAATACTTTAAAAAAAAAATGCTGAAATACAAAAGTATAGGAATAAAAATAAAATATAGCGATAATACCATTTTAAAAAAGTTGTATAAACGTGAATATATATGCATGCCACAAGTTTTATGCATTTTTAGATTATTTTTTTTATTTCATAAAATACATTTCAGTTTGAGTAAACATCGCAAAAATGTTAATTTGACCCCCTGCTATGTGTACACGTGTCGGAAGGTGCTCAGGTAAGTTTGTCAGGTCACCTGTGCTCTGCAATTTGATTAAAACATGTGCCCCGTGGCTAGCCGCGGTTTTAGTCCCACGGATCAGATATTATAATATTTGTTTCTGACAGAATAAATGATATATATTATTTGTTCCAAAAGGAAGAAATATTATGTCAATATTAAAAAATCAAATTCTCTCACAGAAAGTAATAAATTGTATCTTTATAGTAAATTTAAGAAAAAATATGAAAACGAAAATATCTATCGAAATTAAGAGGCAGCGATCATATTTTAGAAATTGAAAGGGAAAGGTACAAACATATTAAACGAGTAAACAGAAAATGTAAGAACTACAACTCAAACACTACTGATGATGAAGAACATTTCTTATTTTCATGTAATAACAACATAGAGAAAACTATTTGCAGGAAATAAAACGTTTAATACCAAATATTGAAAGCAAACCAGATTAGAGGCCTGTTTTTTAATTCTCAAACATGTTTTAGGTCAAACAGAACCTGAAACATGTTTTAAGCTAAACCTAAAACATGTTTTCATTTAAAAATAAAACAAGTTTAAAGTTTCAGATAAAAATATATATCCGCCATCTTGAAACATGCTTGAAACATGGTCTTACCCACGGTTAAATGTTTCACTAAACATTTAAACAAATGGTTGAGAGATAAAATAATAAAACACTGAAACAAAAACCATTGTTTAACCAGGTTAATGTTTTAGAATAATAAAACAGGCCTAAACTGTATGTATGTTTATATTGTCCACAAATCGTGCAGTATACTGCTTCATTCGTTACACGAGGGTCTTTTGCGCTGAGGAGAGTGGACTCAACAACTGCATGATTTTTCATTTTGTAATCTTTGTTTTGTTTTTTAGTTATTGTTCATGTATGCCTTCAACTCTAATGTATATGGGTGCAAATGTGCATTTAAATAAATAATCACTATAATATTTTTTTCCAATGGAACTTTTGTCAGGTGGAACAAATATATGTTTACACAGGCAGCGCTTTAGGGACCGACCATTTAACTTGAGAGGAGGGGGGGGGGGGCTATGGTTTTTTTTCCAAAAAATATTTTGGAGCTTATTTTGTGTGAAAAATATTTTGGCTGCTAAAATGATGAAAAAAAATTCTGAAAGAGGCTTTTCGCCCCAAAAAAATAATGTTAATATAAAAAATATTTGTTGATACATGTGAAAAAAATAAATAAATTTATCCAGAAAAACTATAACCCTCCCCCCTTTTCAAGTTAAATGGTCGGTCCCTTAGTAATTGGAACGTCGTCAATTCAATTAACAATCTCCGATTAGCGGAAGACCCGAATACTAGTACATGCTTAGTGCGAGCGATGGCCACATAACACAATATACATTATATATATAATCATGTAATCTGACTCAATTTGCGAAGTTAAACGTTTGAAAATAGGCGTTATAATGTCTGGATCTGGTATAATTCATGCACTATGACCGATTCTAAGATCAGACCGAGGAAAATCATCAAAATTTCTCTTCTTGCCTTAAATAAAAATGATACTATTGGTAATTCTGAAAAGCTGTCATACTGGTCTTTGCAGATTATTACAAGACAACTGAAACGGTCCTTTATTTTATAATAATTTACCTGCAAATTACACCCATAGGGGTAAGCAAATACAAACATACAGTAATTATTTACTGAGAAAAAAAACTATACAGTTACTAATTTTCCAGTGAAATGCGAATCATCTAAACAGAACATGTTTCGCATTACTCGACCTAAAGAAGTCGTTTAGAGTTTTTTTTTCTGTGTAATGTCAAATCCTAATTCGGGAAAGCGTTGAAGAAAAACAATGCCCTATTTACATATCGGAACTCAAACAAAATTTCACAACTGAATTTCAAAGTATAGGTTAAATCGCCTTTAAAAATTTGGATCCAGTTTACAAATGAATGAATATTCCAACATAAATGTTGCACTTTTTAGTTCGTTTATGCTTTAAAAATAAGCCATAAATTATAAATAATTGTAGAATTCTTCCTATTAAGGGTTGAATTTCAATCTGTTAATTTCGCTGTCTTATTAAGGGGAGCTAACAATGTCTCACTGAAGTTATCCTAAAAACGTTTGACCCTTTTACATTTATAAGCCATGGAAACGTTATCGATTTTTAGATGTGAAAAATATCTGGCATTTGTGTTACTTCAAATTGTTGCTTCAAATGGAACCCTTCTTGGCTACAAAGATCTACAAAGGTCCTTTCGTCTTCTTGAAATATAATAATCTATATCTTATCTATATAAGGAGCACTGGAAAACATTTATTAGATACACGTGTGCAATTACAACCAAACTTGGTCACAACGGTCTTTGATTCTGTGGCAAAACACATTCAAAGATAAAATAACCCGAAAATATTGATGAATTGGGTTCAAAATTAAAATGTATAACTAATCCATCGCAGTTTATTAATTGATATTCGAAAATGAAATTCATTAATGCATACAGGCTTATTTTGTTTACCGTTGAAGGCATTTCAAGATGTGGAACAGCAATTAAATACTCGCTTAAATTGTAAGATTGGTTTACCCGGGTTATTTTTTTTATTTTTATTTTTATTTTTTTTTTTTGCCTAATGTATAGTTTAGTCCAGATCATTTCTCTTTCTTCAAGTGTGTGATGACAAGATCTCGTGGGTTTCTTGTTTTAATGGTGCACAATACTTGATATAAACTAACATGTGAAACACTTGTAAGAGTGGTATTCCTATTTTGTGTCGTCAACAATGGTGAACGTAGGAGAGAAACAATCATACCGAGTTTTATATCATGGTACTTAGAACGCCACTGAGATCCAATACACCGTCTTCACATACTCTCACTGTAGTCCAGCCTTGCAGATAGCTAATCAATTACAAGCGTGTTAAAATTTTCTATGATAAATAGTTTGTGTAAATAATATTATTACTGCCCTCTGCAAGTTTGAAGTTTTACTCGTGTAAATATGAACCAATATTGAATTATCTCCCTTTTTAGTCTAGAAGAGATGCATTTAAATCTTTACTTATTATATTTTAGTCAAAGCATTGCTACCTTGCACTTAGACAATTGCAGACAATATAGAGAAAAATAACATGACTAATAGCAGGAGTTAACTTAACTGCAGAAAATTTATTCCATGCACATATATAGGAGAAATTAAACCATATTTTGTTTTTCTAAAGAATGTATTACCTATCAAGCGACACTTTCTCATAATCGTCCAAATGAGTTAAATAAAGTTAATAAAGACAGTGTTTGGGGTTCACTGCAGCCAGTAATGGTACGTCCCCCTTTTAACTCTTAGACTGGATATTCAATTTATAATTGTTTGTTTTTAATACATTTCTGTAGAACATTTTATAACAAATTCATGCTACACTACAGGAGAGTTCCGATTATTTTGCCTCTTACTTATATCTTTTAATAACGACCACTATCATTCAAATACTTACTAGACACCCCTTTTATTTCATCATTTTTCAGTCTGCTTGTGAATAACTATACATGTAGATTTCGTTTAAAAACAAAAATGAAAAAAAAGACAAAAAAACACACGAACAGAAAACAGCTTGTAGAAAAAGGGTCTCTATTTTTTCAAGTGTCTAAGAGGCACGGACTATTTGATTTTCGGGGGGGGGGTATATAAAATTTCTGGCCCCGATTTGTACCAAAAAAAAAATTCTGACCTGCATCTTAGTTGAAAAAAATATTCTGGCTCTGACTTTGTCCATTAAAAAAAAGCCTAGCATAGTGTACAGCGGGAAAAATAATCTATCCCGTGTAGCGGGCCAAAAAAATTTCCCGGCTCGGGTAAAAATCCCAGGCCCCCAATTGAAATGATATAGTTTTGTTGTTTTTAATACTTTCAATAGACGTTATCTATTTTTTCAATTAACACACCCGAGTAACATGTACACCCCCTGTATCATGTTATTTTGCCAATAAACAATGTCACCTGTGTAATAAGGTGTGACATTTGAATTGTCCACACATGGCTGCAACAATTTATGTTTCGGTGAAATAAAATATTTGTATAATTTCGTCTGAATAAGCTGAGAATGTGGTCAAATATTTTTTTTTTTTTTTTGCAACTTAATGTTGACTTAAATTTTCT
>MJUU01022533.1:79088-95992 GCA_002080025.1 Modiolus philippinarum
AGTTGTGGAAATAATCAAATTAAAAGCTGAAACTTACGTATTAATATTTCTATTTGTTATTTATAACTATTAGTTTTGGTTTCAGAAAAAGAGAGTCTATGTAAATACATGTACATGAATCTAGCACAAATACGGTAATACTGTGATCGACTATGACTGCCTGTCATAATTCACCACAGTGCAGGACAGTACAAGTGAAACTGTAATTAACTGACATGAACTGTAACAATCTGTAACTGGGACAGTGCATGACAGTAGTCGTAAATACTGTCATTTACTGCGAGTAACTGTTACAGTACTGGACAGTTAATCACAGTTCTTGTGTATTACTGTCAATGACTGTCCCCGATTGGCACAGTTCTTGACAGTACTTAATAGATATTTCACAATACTACCACAGCAGAGAACAGTGAATGACAGTGAAAAAAATCACTGTTCCTGGTATGGACAGTACTTTTTTCTGTTCATAGTGAATCCTACAATACCTAATACAACACTTCCAAATATTATTGCTTGTTTATTTTCTTCGTGTTCTTTATTCGGTTTATCTTGAACAAATTTATCAGAAGGCTTCGGAATATCATGAAAGGTTCTGGAAAAAAAAATTTTGTTTTTGTTCCATCTAATTTATCTAAAGAATGAAAAACATATTATTATTTATATCATCATTTAAACCGAGTGATTGATCTTTTGTTGCGATTACAATTTTGTTATTATAACCAACAATGGTGCCAATTTGTAATCTCATATCACTTGGAGACATATATAACCCAATACCATAGACATTATCAACCTTGCTTCTTGCGTATTTTAAAACACGTTGATAATGTGAAATCTGAGAGGGTAAATCTATGGGATTATCAATAGCTAAGAATTGTTTTTGAGCGTCAAATCCTGTACCTATTTTTAGTATATCTACACGTGGTTGAGATTGTCCTACTAATAAAGCCCATACAAACGTTCTAATACTTTCATTAATACGTTCAATGCCTACTTTTGTAAAACCTTCTGATTTGTCTAAAATAAATGTTGTCCAAGCCATATTTACATCCATTGTAATGCTTAACTGAATCGTTTATATTTAATAATGGTCCATTCTGAGAATGATTCATTCTATATTCAGCACTTGGTTTATAGTATTGTGTAAAACTTCCTAAACCATGACAAGCTGTTTCTAATTTTTGTCTCCAATCTGTATTAGGAGAAATTTGAAATTCATTACATATTTTTTTATATGCAGCTTTGTCATAAGGATTTCTGTAATAACAGAAAGAAGAATCAGTTGGTAAAGGTGATTTAAGTTCTTTTAAAATTCTGGCAATACAATAATATAAATGAAACATATACATTGAATTGGTAAGATTTGAAGTGTTTTGTATATGATCATCATAAGAAACACCACATCCTGTAGTTGCACACCAGACTGCAAAGTTTAATTGACATTGCCACCAATCAAACGAAGAATGAATCCATGTATTCCATAGTTCGTTGGTATGTAATGGTGGGTTTTGATATTTTTGAAATAAATCAGGGAAAGTTGTTTTGAAGTTCTCTTTTTGATTTACAAATATTAATTGATTAACAAGATTTTGACCGGAGGGAAAATTTCCCAAATCTTTTTCAGAATATTTAGTGTTAGGATTATATGATGCATTAGGATTATATTTAAATTCTTTCTTCATTTTTTAACCTTCAAAATGTACCATACTATTACAAATATTAATAAAACAATAAACTTACTTACTTACATTGATAACAGAAACGAAAATAAACGTATAGGTTTAAAATATATAACATATTGCGTAGGTTGGGATAATATTTCAGATGTACATATGAAAAAAACTGGAGAGAGACCCATAAAACTTATAGATGGTTATTATAGTTTCAAACAAATAGCGAATGAATTTATAAAAGAAAATATTGAATTATCAGTAAATGAAACAAATGGTGTTGCTTAATTAACCACTCCTGTTGAATTAAAGATAAGTAAAAGTTTAAGATATATGTTAGGATTTAGTAAAACAAAAATATTCGCACCTAATGAAAAACATTATGGAAACAGACCCATAGATTTTGCTATCTATAAATCATTATATGTACATTTAGAACAAGTAAGCACTTCTAATAATAATCTTGATAGTATGCCAAGTACATTATTGGCTGTTATTCCAGTTGAGAAAAAAGAGTTTGGAGATGTTATAACAGCAAGATTTGAGCATCCAGAATATAAATGTTAAGTAAATGATGTTATAACAGAATTTAAATTAGAAATTAAAGATGAGTATAATAAAAAAATAAGTAATAGTTTACCAATTAATTGTGTTTTAGAAATTATCTAATAATTTACTTATTAAAAATGAGTATATTTAGAGTTAAAAAAAAAACACGTAGATGCATCGGAAATATTAAAAATGAGGAACTAGCTTCAAGTAATGGAAATTAATAATAATTTATTATATAACAAAATTATAAATATACCAGACAGAAACACAATATGTATATTCGCTGGGATTAAAGGCCCATTGAAATTTAATTAAATGTTTAATTTTGGTACTGGTGGTAGTGAATATGTTATGAATTATCCAGGTCAAATATTAGGTCTTAGTTTAATAAGTCTTAAAACAGGTAAAGATGGTTTAACTGTCATGGTGAGTGTTAATGATAAATTAACTTTTGATGGAATAGAATTGGATGATTCTGTTTATGAATATCATAATTATTAAAAACTTTGATAAACCTTTAAATGTTAAGGCTGGAGATAGAATTAGAATAAGCTTTATGAGTAAAAGTGATAGTCCTTTATGTATCAATACTCTAGTATCAGCGGTAATTGAATTATTTTTATAAACTCTAATTTTATCCCTTAAAAATGGAGGCTTACGGAGAAAAATTAAATCCTTACAGAAAATTAAGAGAACAATTTGGTGTGAAAGGTATTCGACAAAGTGTTAAAATAACTAATAATCCTTCAACTATTGACAAAAATCAACAGTTATTAGTGAGATTTCCTAATCTAAGTAGTAATGATGTTATTGTTCCCGGAACAACCAGATTAACTTTTGAATTAGAAATTGAATCTAAAGATGCAAATTCAACTGTTTACCAAAACCTTGGAAGAGCAATAGTTAAAAAAACAACAATTAGAATAAGTGGGAATGAAATTATGTCTATTGACGATAGTGATATTTATCATTGTTATGTTGTGTGGAAAACTACAACTTAACGTGAAAATATGGCATATCAGGGGATTGGTACAACAAATATGTTAAAACATAGAGTTGGAGCAGGAGATAAAACGGAAAATACAGAAGACCAAGCCATAGCGAAAATATTCAAAAACAAATTTTGTATTCCACTAGATTTTGAAATATTAGAAACTCATATGCCTTTTTACCAAGCTGGTCTAGGGGACAGACTTGAATATGAACTTACATTCAATGATTACGACAAAGTTATTCATTCAACAGATAAAGATGCAAAATATAAAATTAAAAACATTTGTTTACAATTTGATATGGTTTCTAACCCTGAATTAGCAAGTCAAATAAGACATCAAATTGATGGTAAAATGGTTATCTTATATGACAGAATATTAAGACACAGAAAAATAACCAAAAAACAAATCTGATACACTATAAAATATTAATCTAAATACCCCATCTAAAAGTATGAAAGGTATTCTAATGTAATTCGAAGATCCTGAAAGAGCAAGCACTGAAACTTATTATAATCCTGAAATAACAAAAGTAGAAATGACAATAGAAGGTGTTCCGAATCAATTATACAGTAAAGGAATGGAAGCAGATCAACAATAGGATGAAATAAATAGATTCTTTGCTCTGAATTCAAAAAGAAATAAAGAAATAAATATAACTGCAAAAAATTTAAATTTATCTGATACAACATTAAAAAATTACTTAACAACTAATTATGCTTTATGGTTAGATTTGCGTTCAACAGATGATAACTCACTACACAGTTCAGGTAGAAGAATCGAAAATGCATCTGAAGGTATTACAGTTCAAATAACAAAAACAGCAGGAGCAGCTAATAAACCAATAAATGTTTATCTGTTTGTTATACAAGACGCACAAATTAATTTTGAAGATGGAAGATTTAAAGAAGTAAAATATTAAGTACCGGGCTCTTAATTTTTATTTTATTTATTTAGTGCGGGTTTTCCCTTTAAAAATGGAGTTACCAAAATACCCTCATTGTGCAATTATTTGTGGTCAGACCGGCTGTGGAAAAACAGAATTTGTTCTTGATTTATCAGAAACAGAATATCGTGGGGTGTTTACATATATTGTTATACTTTGTCCAACTATTCAATGGAACAAGGCATATAAAAATCGTGAGTGGGTTGGTGATATTAGAAAACCAAAAACAAAAAATTTAATAATTGTTAATCCTATTTGTAAAAACGGAGAAGAAAAGCTACAAGAACTATTAAGAATGTTCTTTAACAAATATGCAGGAAAACCAACATTATATATTATAGATGACTGCAGTGCAACAAAAGAATTAACAAAAAAAAGGGATACGCTGTCTGAACTTGCATTTTCAGGAAGACACGCAGAACAATCGGTCTGGGTAATTTCACAGAGATATAATTCTGTGTTAAAAGATTTAAGAGAACAAACAAAATGGTTATGCATGTTCTACACAAAAGATAGAGATAGTTTTGATAATTGTCTAAAAGAAAATGATGTTATTCCTACTTTGGAAGAAAGACAAAGAATAAAAGAAGAACTTAAAAAGAGAAACATCGTAATTTAATATTAAAGACAGACCAACCTACTGATTATTGGGTGATTGATTAAGAGAGTGAAGATTTTTAAAATTTTTCGGAAAAAACTTTTTATATTTAACAAAAGAATTTAAATTTCCCGCCAACATTCTTGAAATTCCTTATTCTACCCGTGTAGAATATGGAATGTAAAATTTATATTCCAGGTTGGGGGAAGGCAACTCATATCATATTGATTTTCCAATATTTATTGGAAAAATATATTAACAACCAGGTAAATAAACATGTAAAGTGTATTTGGTTTACATTGATAAGTACTATACTTTATACACGGTTGCTTGACATACCTTTTGTGTTTGTGTCCGTCTAATAAAGTCCTCAATCACTTGAACTCGGTTCTCCATTTGTTCTACTTGCCTATGTAAATAAGCAAGATCATCTAACGACATTCTACCAAAATCTGTTCGCATATTATCTTAATTAATATCCACACTTTTAATCTGACCACGATCATCAAAATTTTCCAATTCCCTGACTCCTTCTATAATTGTTGGTATAATATGCTTTTGAAACAACTATAAAGATGACAACAATTTTCTATCTTTGTCATTCCTTTTTTCGGGTTTTTCACACAAAGCGTTTTCAATTTCTTTAAAGCCCCCTCAAAACTTTTGCGTTCTTCCATTGATATTTTTGACATGGCCCATGAAATAGCGTTGTCTGGATAC
Source organism: Modiolus philippinarum (assembly GCA_002080025.1). Classification (NCBI taxonomy): domain Eukaryota; kingdom Metazoa; phylum Mollusca; class Bivalvia; order Mytilida; family Modiolidae; genus Modiolus; species Modiolus philippinarum. The sequence goes on from MJUU01022533.1 coordinate 84,567, forward strand.
TGTGAAATTTCCTTGAGTGAAGCCATCTTGCTTACGTTTAAATGAAATGAAATTACACCTTGGCATCAGTTGAAAGAACACTTTTCCAATTAATTTTATGTTTGTTGACATGGTAGTCTATTAATTGAAATCAATAGCTACTACAAAATACGCTTGGTTTGTCATTTAGATTTTTAATGGAGCATCCTTTTGATTAGCATATTGTAATAAATACGATGATAGATTGTTGCTAAGTTATCATGTAAATAGATTAACCAAGTAGATTAATTGCTTTTTTAGTAGAAATAATAAACACATTTAAGGGGGTACTAAAAACTTTTTTGTGCCTAAACTTTAGGTTTTTTCTTACTTTTCCCTGTGTAACTCTTTTCCCTTCGCTAACCTCCGGCTGTTTTTTCTTTTTACTGTGTTAGACCCGCAGGAGAAATTTGGATTCGGTGTACTCCCGGCTCTCAATTTTTTTTTGGGTGGGTGCACTCTGAGTAGTAGTATTATATTTGAGCGAGGCTTAGACTCGCTCAAATATAATACTACTTATAGTGCATGCTTGATTGTATTAATGATTGGTGTTATAAATGGCGATTGAGTATTAATTGTGAAAAGTCAAACATTGTACATTTTAGACCTGTTTCTGCAGATTTTGCTTTAAATGTGGCGAAAAAATTGTTAGTTATGTTGACTCCTATAAGTATTTAGGCTTGTGGTTTAATGAACATGCAACCTGGGATAAAGCAATAAGAGAATTGTCGAAATCAGCCAGTCGTGCGTTGGGATGTTTGACAACTAAATTTTACTCATGTGGTGGTATGAATTATCATGTTTTTACAAAATTGTATGAGAGTTTAGTGCAACCAATACTTTTATATGCTTCGTCAATATGGGGGCTTACGGAACATAGGTTGATTAATAATATTCATTATCGTGCAGCAAAAATATGCCTTGGTGTATCAAAAAATACAAGTAATATCGCTGCACAAGGTGAACTAGAGTGGTTGTCATGTTTTGCTAAACAGAGACTTGAAGTAATTAGATTTTTTTATAAACTTAATTTTATAGATGAATCTCGTCTGTTATACAAAATTAAAGTATGGTCAAAACGGAAACGCAGATCCTGGGATTTTAAAGTTTCTAGGTTGCTTAGTGACTTTCCCCTTGACAACTTGTTATTAAGTGGGCTAAGTACACAAGTTTTCATGCAAAAAGTTAAGTTAAAAATACGTATTCATGACGAGGAATCCTGGTTCTCCAAATTGTGGAGTGATAATATGAATGTTAATGGTAATAAACTTAGGTTGTATAGACGTGCTAAAAAAGATCTTGTTCCTGAACATTACGTTTTACACTCTTTACCACGCCACCTTCGTAGTTGCATAGCAAAGCTTAGATGTGGATCTTTACCACTTGCCGTCGAAACTGGGCCTTATAATAAACCTCCAATTCCGCTTAATCAAAGAATATGTCCATTTTGTCATCTTGAAGTTGAAGATGAAGTGCATTTTTGATCGATTGTGATCTAAATAGACCTTCGATCAACTTTAACGGATCAAGCCTTGCTTATAAGTCATCTTTGGAAAAACTAATTTTTATTTTTCAAAATGATGAACTTCAGTTTAATTTGGGTATTTTATTAAATAATATGCTTAAAAGACGCAGTGCTTTATTAGTAAGAAAGTGAAAAAGAAATGGATCTTATCTCTCTAATTTTTGTTTGTTAATTTAACAAGTCTATTTTGGAATCAAATTTCATCGAAAAGCATTATCACCTTACAATGCTTACTTTTTGGATCTGAATATTTTTTACTTTTCAAATTAACTATTTCAAAACGTAATTCAGATTTGCATATGAATTTCTCATTCATATTTTTCACGTTTTAAATTATGCATAAATATTTTTATCTTTGAACAGATTTTGTATTTTTTTTATCTGTTTAAATTTCGCTATGAAACGTATTTTAAATTGTTGTTTGTTGTCAGTGTCTCGTAAGTCAAAATGGCCGGGTATCAGAATTCTATTATTAATTTATGTGGTTTATATGTAGTATATTGTAAACAGTATATTAGAATTTTGTATGTATTGTTTTAAATGTTGATATTGTATATCTGATATGTGACACTTTAATAAATAAATATTATTATTATTATTATATATATGTATAGGCAACTAAACTTAATTTTTTTCTCAAAAATTACATATAAATTCATTCTATAAATTTTGAAAAGATCGCATGAACTAAACATAGTGAAGGTGAAATTAGCCCACATTTATCTCCCCGAACCCTTAAGGCTCAATATTAAATTTCAAAATTGTTCCAGAAAAATTATGAAAGAGGGGGAAATATAAACTACATATACATAGTAAAAGAGATAATACAGTATATGAATAACATGTAAATGCAACGAAATACACAAGTACAGAAATTTCAACTGGGAGAATTGATCTTTTCACTTTTATTTTTTATTGAATCTGCAACATTTTTAAGAGAAATTTATAGTTTTAAAAAGTTGATTGAATTTGGTCTTTTTCCTGCTACATAAACATGTTCACAGTATTCACTGTAACTAAATTGCAAATGCTTGGTTAACCGTTTGTTTTTGTGATATAATTTGAAAAATGTAATGTGTAATTTAATGCATTACCTTTGTAAAGTAATTGTAATATAATGCATTACTTTCAAAACTTGAAGTAATTGTAATTGTAATATAATGCTAAATTTTCAAATGTAATTGTAATATAATTCATTACATTACAATGTAATTGGCCCCAAGCCTGATTCTGACCACCTGTTTATAGTGCCAACCTTCATAATTTATAATGCCAAGCTTTCTTACAATCGACTTGATGAGCGCCCTGTGTTTATCTATAAGTTGCATCCACTGGCATAGGACACTAGTGCTGTTGTCAGGCATAGGATCACAGTGATTCTTAGAGCGCTTTGCCAGTTAATTTAATGTTTGTTGACAGTTTAGTATCTATGGGCAAGTAAGACATGTATGTTGCATTGTTCGACAATAAGCAATGAATTTTTGGGCTTAGTATGAGATATGAATAAATTTATTATTGACGGCCTCATGGTGACTTCAAGATGAAGAAAAACAATAACAATAGGAGCATTGTTCTATTGCATGGTTCTACCACGAATTTATAGAGACTTTGTCTCATGTGCATTTACTTAATATTCATATTATCAATTTATTAGCACATGATCAGATTAACATTTGGAAATAAGAAAAAAATCAATAAAAAAATAATTATAATCAGAATAATAATAATAAAATGACAAAATTGGTACTGGATTTAGCGTCCTATTCCGATATTTTTGGTAATGAGTACTTTGTTCGAAAATTTCTTGATTATTGCTTTCGATATTATTTGATTCTAATGCTGCTTATGGGAGGTTACTCCTTAAAGCTACTGTACAGCAAAACAAAATGTACCCTTATTATGAAGTTTATGTATTTTTTGTAGTTTGAAAATATGATAGTAAATTTATATGAATAAAAAAAAGATCTCTCTCAACAAGTACCCTATACAAACATACATATGATGCGGTATTTCTGATTGAACGAAAGGCAGTCACGTTCATAATTTTGACGTCATCGGTCAGTATACTATTTCATCAAACTATATCAAAATAGATTTAATATCAGATGACAGGATACTAATCAATGTACTATATTGATAAACTTAAGTATGACGAACAAAAATGCACCTTGAAATCTAGATAACATAGATAAAAATTACTGTTCCATCTAATAAAAATATACATATAACTATTTTGTTAAGAGAATGAAAACACTTGTGACTGGGCTATTCAAAGAAACAATGATGCCATTTTGTGTTTAAAAAATGTAAGTATCTTAAAGGCCGACAACTTTTGCGCATAGAACGTTTTGTATGAAATGAAAATTAAAGGATACTTTAAAGTTTCTTGAAGAAGTTAGATACAATATATTTTTCTATTATGCAAAAATACCCTATGTGAATGATACTCTTGTCTGAAAAATACCACTCTGGATAACAATTTATAAGGATTTCAAATTCCAAGAAGCTGAAGAAATATGTTTAATTCAAGTGTATTGTCCCTTTCAAATGAAGTTTGTTTTTAACTTTTGTATCATCTAATTGAAGAAAACAAGCAGCCTGAACTGGTTTAATTTTGGATCCTCCGTGTAACCCGAAACTTTCATATCTTTTGATGAAGGATTTAGTTTTCTTGCAGAATTGGTGCATATAGTCTGTAGATGTTCACTAAGCTTTTAGAATTTCGTTTCCTCTTCTAACTGTGGTAAAATCATGAAAGTGTAAAAGAACAGTAATTTTGAAATTTTTTAATACAATTTGTATTATTGGCAAATTCTCAATAAAGAATACGAGAGGCTCTTAAAAGCCTGTATAGCTCACCTTGCCCAATTTTAGGATATTAACAGACCTCAATGTAATATGGCCAAATGTGACAGAGGAGAAGATTTTTAAATGCATTTTCAACAGGGTTCTATGTTTAACTTTGTTTCCCGCCGGTGGCCATCTTAAATGACACACCAACATTAAAATCATAAACTTTGAAGGCGACATCCAAAGAATTATTGTAACTTGATGTGGTTTAAATTGTTAAAGCAGTTTCAGAGAAGATCTTTAAATGCATTTTCCACAAAATACTATGCTAAACTATGTTCCCTGTTAGCAACATTTGGAACTTATGTGAACTTACTGAGGATATTTTTTAAAGTGGGCCAAGAAAGTATGATTGTGACCAAGTTTAGTTCCAAAACGAAAAGAAGCTTCAGAGAAGAAGACCTACGGGTTCAATGTTTAAAAGAGTTCTTCTTGGATGAGGAAAATTGCCAGGTCATTAGATTTTGATATACTTAACATTTTTGTAATTTAAAATTAATTTTTATTTCTTAACTATTTTTTAAAAATAAGACAAAATGTATAAAATCACCAAAAAAATCTACCAATAAAGGGTAATAACTCCTATATGGGTATTCAGATTTTCCTCTAAATTGCCAGACTGGAAGAACTTAATACGCCCAACATTTTCTGAATTAAAGTCTACCTCTATCTCTAATTATTTTTTTTTAAATATAGGAAAAATTGTATAAAATGACCAAAGATTTGACAAAAAAGGGCAATAACTCCTAAATGGGTAATCAGATTCTCTTCAAAATTGCCAGAGTGGTTTATCTTGATATACTGAACATTTTTGCAATTAACGCTTCACCTTTATCACTAGTTGTTTTAAAATATTAGACACAAGGCATAAAATCAACTAAAATTCGACCAATTAAGGGTAACACTCCTATATGGGTATTCAGATTTTTCTTCCAATTGGCAGGTTGGTAGACCTTGATATTTTGAACGTTTTTGCAATTCAAAGTTAACTCTTATATGTAATCTTTTTAAAATATAAGACACAATGTATCAAATCAACTAAAATTTGAACCCCAAAAAAGGACAATAAGTCTTATATGGATATTCACATTCTCTTAAAAAAAACTCCCAGGTTAGTAGGGGTTCATATGCTGAAGACTTTTGCAAATAAAACTTAACTTTTTTCTCTACTCGTTTTTACAATATAACACAAAATTAAGAATTCAACCAAAAAAATTCAACCAATAAAGGGCCATAACTCCTATATGGGTATTCAGTTTTCTTTCAAAATTCCAAGTGACATGCTCAACATTTCTGCATGCAATCTAAAGTTGACCTCTATCTGTTTTAGCTTTTTTTAAATAAATAAATTTCAAAATTAAAATATTTTATGGAAAAAGAGAAATAACTCCTTTCCACTTAAAGATTTTCTTCAAAAAACATCTTGTCATGCTGAACACTTTTACGCCCAAGTCAGATTTTTCATATCTGTGACGATTTTTTGCCTTATTTGCCAAAAACAGCAATTTTCCATTATGTGCTATTTTGAGTAACGACAGCCATGTTAATTGGTCCTCGTACTCCTTGGACACAATTTTGAAACAAGATACCTTGGTTATGATTCAGACCAAGCTCGGTAAAAATTAGCTCATCATTTTCAGAGGAGAAGATTTTTTAATAAGTTTGCGACGGACGACTGACGCCGAGAGATGGCGTTTCTAACATGTCCCCCAATAATCATTATTTTTTATTCCAGATAAATAAAAAATCGAAATAAACAACCCCCTAAAAACGATTTTTGTCAAATATCCCAATACTCTCAAAGGACAGATTTTTATTCTAAACAGTTTAAAACGTTAAAGTGAAATCATCCTAGCTTAATTTCCTGAAACTCTCAAAGGCCAAACTTTCTGAAAATCTCAAGAACCAGATATTTTTAATATTTCATAGCGACCAGACTTTTTTGAATATGTATGTGTTTGAGTGGTAGCAGTTATTTCCAAATATTGGATTGTAAAAATTTCGGATTTTTCTTTCAAAGTGCGGGGATATCTGTCGATTTCGACAGCTTTGTCTGGTATAAATTCAGCATGCTCCGTTAGACTAATGTCAATTTCAATATTTTGCCAGTAAAAGATAGCACATTAATTTATATACTGTCCCATTATCTGCGATGTCAAATATAAACGTTTAAGCATTTTTTTTTTTTTTTTTTTTTGGTTCTATATTTTTGGGTTTGGATGTTATTTTGTTTACATAAATTGCGCTGAAGTGACATTAATTGTAGAAATGGCAGAAACTAAATTAACGGTTAACTTGTTACTTATTACCACTGGACCTATGCCTCTACTGGTGGACTGTTAGTCCCCGAGGATATTCCCAAACACAAAAGCCAATACTTTGGTGCTGACCCAAACACCGATTTATATAGAAACTTACAAATATCTAAATTTAAGATTTTTTTCCAATTTAGCTCTGTTCTTAGCTGATTTTGCTTTTCTATTAAGCTACAATTGGTTATTTAGTTTCTTATCATCTTTTACGCAGATTTTGGTACATGAATGTTCAAATATTCTGCCTTGATCTGCACTGATGAGATAATCCATGGGCCGGAATAACCCCCGTGCACGCACCCCCACTTCCGAACCTCGCCCATTTTTTAAGTCCGCGTACATCCCGTCTTCAAAATAAAACATGTTAACACGAGCATGATTGCTTATTGTATGAGCTTTACAAAGAACCAATTTTCAATCTCTATGCCCAGTGCGTTGCATAGCACAATTAAAAGTACCCCTACACCAATGAAATATTGACGAAAAAACCGTGATATTTCCATTGAAATTGCGTAAGTTTTATGGTCTAGAGAACCCGAAAGGCATCTCAATTCCCGATTCTGAAAATTGTTTTTAGTTTTCAATCTATATTCTTCAATATAAAAATATTTTAAGACGATGTTTGCATTTTTTAAATGACCAAAATTTTGTTTTTAAATAGATCAAATACATGGATCTATGTACATTCTCGTTTTTTAATAAGTTTGGTCTTTCTTTTGTCTAAATATATTTTTCAGTATACAAATATCATTTTAATAAGTATCAAATGAAAGCTTATTATATTTGCTTCACAATTACTACAAATAATGCCAGACTTAACTAATCGATCACATATCAATAAAAATCGAACAGTAATCGATTGATTAGTTCGATTAATCGAACATTTATCAATCAAACTCCCTGAGGAGTTTGATCGATGATTTTGATTAGAAATTTGGTTCTACATGCAGGGTCTTATACATCAGGGTATTTCACATCCAAACTTCTATGGCAATATCATTTACATGTTCCTTCTGTATTCTACTGCCGTTGTTACAAAGCACATAAATTCAAAACTTATTAATCCGTTGAACAAACGTATTCATAAAGGATATAAATACAGCATTGTTGTTAAATCTTTACTTCTGGTTTTTGTTGGCAAAAATATTGATCATCTTTAAATGCTTTACAACATAATTAAATTTAAACAATTTTTCATATTGGCAATATTTGGCATTGCACAATATTATGTTCTTCTTTCATAATTGATGATGTTGTTTTACCAAATCTATTTAGAAGTATTTCAATTGAAGTTTTATATGTAAGAAGGCTTGATATCATAGTCAACGGAAATTATGTCCTTAGCTAGCTGTCAGTAACTGCGAGCATTTGTCCGGACAGTACCTGTGTGTATTGTCTTCGTGTTTTATGTACTTCATTGTAAGGGTACTCGTCTTGATAAGTTGGACTTTTTTCTAGTTTGATATTTATTGTGAGTCTTTTGTGTATTTATTTTTAGCCATTCACCACACATAGGGGGGTGGGGGTTGGTGGGGTTTGGGTCCAAGAAAACGAGTTTAACCCCACCGCAATGTTTTGCGCCTGTCCCAAGTCAGGAATATGTTGGTAATTGGCTTGTCCTTGTCTTCTTGTAAAATTTTAGTTTCTTGATATTTGGGTTATTGGATGTGGTTTGTTTCCATTGATTTATTCACTTTTTTTACCTTTTTGGTGCAATTTAGGTTCCTCAATGTGTTGAAGACCGTACGGTGCCCCCTAGATGCTTTGTTTTGGGTCGTTTTAACCTGGATATGGGATGTTGTCTCCTTGACATTTACCCCATTTCCTTTCTTTTTCATATTATTTGAACATATCTAAGTATTCTTTAGCAACACATAGACATATTTGTCATCCAATTGGGAAAATCTATAAATTTCTAGAATGTTTAAAATATTTCTGTTATCAAATCCTTTGTTTGCACTTATTATTACAAATTGAAAAGATCAATTCCAATTATTTTATAGCTATATAACATATAAAGTAGCCTTTTGTATATACATTTGAACATGATATTGCTCTATTTCAAACCTATTTTCCACATAAAAAGACCAGTTTTAGATTCTTGATATAATTTCTTTTAAATCATATTTTGAAATATAAAATGTTTAGTGAAAATTACAAAATAATAATTATTTTCACTTTATTAAAGTTGTACAATTTGCTTTCTAATTGTGAAATTGTGAAATGATAAAACATTTAAAAAACAACTAAAAATCCGAAAATATGAACATTTCGAACTTAACTGCTCTTAAAGCATGCCCTTGGTCTTTTTGTGATATATGGGATTGGCTTGGAATTTTGGTATTTGAAAATGATATGTTATTTCACCTTAATACAATAATTAAACTTTTCATATTAATTAAATGAAATAAATTGTGTTGAATATTTGTTGTAAGGGGTAATACGGTTGTAATTTATGAGACTGTAGTTAGTCTAAAATGTTTAAAAGCATACTTAATGAAACGATATTTATTCTACATTTTCAAGTTATATTTCAATTTCATGAAGTATTAGCATCTCAAAGTCAAAACAGCAGAAATTCTGAAAAAATGAAAATTTTCATACAATTTTGCAAAAGAGACGAAAAGAAACCTCTTAAAAGTTTAAATCTACTTAAATGATCTTCTGCATGGCAGCGTTAGTGAAATACACACTAGAATCTTCATTAAACTTTATCTTTAATCATTGAAAGCTGAATATTTCAAATTTTCCCTTAATTTTTAGGGGGATGGGTGCTAATTTTGACATTTCTGAACCTACATTTAGTCTGAAACTCAAATATGCACACACAATTTGTTGCTAATATATATCATAAATCATTATTACATCGGCAAATATTAAATATACATTCAAATCTTTGAACCCTTATGCTAGAAAGCCGAAATTGGAAAAAAAATCTAAAATTCCGAAAATTTCCATTTTTCAAAAGTTGAGACCGAAAATCAAAATTTTATGGACTTTAATGGTTTTATTTTCCAACATTTTATTACAATTCATAAGTTAGGTATAAAACTAGATCAAATGACGAAGGTTGTTTATCTGAAAGGAATTGACAGCCTAAAATCGTCATTTTAGCTTTTTTTTGCAGGGGAATGGTACATTTTTGTATCCCCAGATCACAAAAAGGGAGTTAGGTGCCAAACTTGTGTTCATTGTAAAGAATAATTTATATTAGCTTTAATTTGGTACCAAATATCAGTACATATTACTTATCTTTAAAACAAGATGAAAATACAAAAATACTTTAAAAAACAGTAAATTTCGTTATGCTGTACACGTGTTTCAAGGAGTAACCTCTCATCAGCAGCATTTAAATCAAATAATATGGGAAGCCATAATCCAAACGTTATGACAAAAGAAGTACTCATTACCAAATAAATCGAAATAGGAAGCCAAATCCAGTAGCAAGGGCATCTAGTGAAACTTAGATAAAAACGAAAATACTAGAATTTTACATGGTGTACTATAAAAGTGACTCTATACTGTCTATGCGTGCAGATTATAATTGTGTTTTATTTTGAAGAGAGGGCATAGAAGGACTGAAAAAAATCAGTCTGGTTCGGAAAAGGGGGTGGGGTGGTGTGAACGGAAAGTGCTTCAACCCCACAGACTACCCCTCTCCCATTGCGGTAGTGCCGGTAGCAACCCAAAAGTAAATTCTAATGAAAGGTTGTATACAGTGAATAGAAATGTTAATCCAAGCACTAAATTATAAATGAGTCTTGAAGTCTTCCACAAGGGACTGATATTAATTAAATAAGAGAACTTATGATGTTATGAGACATTTTTGAAGTCTTGATTAATGAGCTGGTCATATAGATAATTATACCTAATGAATACATTCTACCTCATTAAATCCGTCAAGAAATGGGGAACGATTCCTTTCTGCAGATTTTTTCTACAGTCATTGGATCACTTAACATTCCATTTTGATTGATCGTTTATCGTTGAATGATCGCTGAATGGCCGCTGAATCATGACTGTTAACGGCTGACGTATAGTAGAAATAACTGATGACTGATGAATGATGCGACTCGTGACTGTTAAATCATGACGTATGACGAATGTAATTAATAATAATATATTATATGAGCTTGTTGAGCGCAACCTCATTTAATTGACTACTACAAATTTTGACCCCCAAAAAAACTCTCAAAAGACCTAAAAATAACATAAGTTTTATCAAAAAACACAAAAACAGCACAAAAAACCCTATATTTTTTTACCCTAAAAAAAAAATAGGCACAAAAACACCCCCCCCCCAAAATATTTACACAGAAAAAGTGAGAAAAAAATTTTTGACCCCCCCAAAAAAAAATTCCGGAAGTTCAGCAATTAAAGAATAACTGGGTAATACTAATACTGAATAAAGAAAAAAATAATATGAATTACCGAGTAATACACAATAAAGAAAAAAATAATATGAATTACCGAGTAATACACAATAAAAAATTAACATATCTACACACAAAAAAAATATGAATTACCGAGTAATACACAATACACAATGAAAGTTAGATAACTCTGTCGCGAAAGTTGTATTACCCGGTAATTGTCAATAAACAGCCAGTTTATTATGTACTGACATCGCATGATTTTTGTTGATTACAACACGCTATTTATAAGACATGAGCTTTAAATAGACTACTTCAATTTAAATGACAAACCAAGCGTACTGTATA
>MJUU01022536.1:677-20963 GCA_002080025.1 Modiolus philippinarum
AAAAAAAGGACTAAGTTCCAAAGTCCGGAAAAATTGGAAAAAATTTCCAAAATATTTCCATAAAGTCAGGTGCACATCTTCAATATATATAGAAACATCCTGTGAAGTTTCAAATATGTGGGTTGAAAACTGTAGGAGGAGTTGATTTCACAAAATAGGTACCTTATGTTAAACATTTTGATAAAAAAATGACTAAGTTCGGAAGTCCAGAAAAATTGGAAAAAATTTCCAAAATATTTCCATAAAGTCAGGTGCACATCTTCAATATATGAAGAAACATCCTGTGAAGTTTCAAAGATGTGGGTTGAAAACTGTAGGAGGAGTTGATTTCACAAAATAGGTACCCTATGTTAAACTTTTTGTTAAAAAATGACTAAGTTCCAAAGTCTGGAAAAATTGGAAAAAATTTCCCAAATATTTCCATAAAGTCATATGCACATCTTCAATATATATTGAAACATTCTGTGAAGTTTCAAAGATGTGGGATGAAAACTGTAGGAGGAGTTGATTTCACAAAATAGGTACCCTATGTTAAACATTTTGATAAAAAAAATGACTAAGTTAAATAGGTACCCTATGTTAAAAATTTTGATAAAAAAATGACTTAGTTACAGAGTCCAGAAAAATTGCAAACAATTTCCAAAATATTTCCATAAAGTCAGGTGCACATCTTCAATATATATAGAAACATCCTGTGAAGTTTCAAAGATATGGGTTGAAAACTGTAGGAGGAGTTGATTTCACAAAATAGGTATCCCATTTTCCCCGCCCGCCGCCCGCCCGCCCAACATTCACCATACTATAACCGGATTTGCACTCCGTGCAACCCGGCCAAAAATAACCCAGTTACAGCAAAAACTTTAATGACTTGAACACCATGGATGTCTAAACACTTTTTGTGGTCCCTATGTCCAAGTTCAAACAGTTCAACATCGATATATCCAACACCCCTTTTGCTCGAACTGTTTTCAGTGGTCCCTAGGGTGTTCAAGCCATTGAAGTTCCACTGAATAATGAAGAGGCATAACTTCAAAGTGCCAATTGTCAATTAAGGCACCTTGCACTTTATTTAATCCCTAGGCCACCCAATATATGTCCGCCCAACCACGTAATTGAACACTGTCTCTTTTTGGAGCATCTTTTTGGAGCATATAAATTGATATGCAGACCTTCATACACAGACTAGGCCAAGAAAAACATGAGAAGGGGCAGTTGGAAACGACAGCTAATCCCCTCCCCCGATTGTTGAATGTTTATCTAATATTAAAAGCACTCCACAAAGTTGTACCATTCATCATCTGGCTTGTTACTTAAATCTGAGCCAGTCATGCAAAAAATGTAGTGACCTTATCTCAATCAGGAGCCTCATACCCATAGCTTATGCATTTACAGATGAAAGATTAATCTTCTACAAGTTGTAGTATCCCAGATCTGGACTCTTACAAAAACTTTAAACTAAGTCACTCATGCATGAAATGTAGGTCTAAGCGACCTAATTTTTATCAGGGGCTTCGTAACTTTACAAGACGCATCTACATACAAAATATTATTCCTCTACGAGTTGTAGTATCCCAGATCTGGACTCTTACAATAACTTTAACCTGAGTCACTCATGCATGAAATGTAGGTCAAATCCACCTATTCTATATATCAACCTCAAGTACTGTTCAAGATGCATCCATGGACAAAACCTTGTCCATCTATGACTTGTTATTCAAAAGATATATGGTCTTGAACGGACAGACAAAGGGACGAACAGGCGAAATGCATTATCCCCTCCCCTACTTTGTTGGGCGAGGGGATAATAAATTGTTTAGTTCCAGTTATAAGGACTGGATAACCACTGGCTCCCAGGAGCCTGTATCGCTCACCTGGCCTCAGTTGCCACAATCAAAGTAACATTGCAAGTTATACAGTTGATCTTCAGTTTCTCAAACTTTCTTAGCTCAAACACCTCCAATATCTTGAACTGTTTTTAAAGTCTGATCATGTTTTACTATATTTCTTTCTTGGGCTTTTTTGACAAAAACGTTCTTGCTAAGGACCACTTTCGACACCAGTTTTGAAGTCAAGATGTCATTTTGAAAATCTACTTGGAAATCAAATTATTGAAATTGGACAATGTTGAATTTTCCCGCCTTTTTTGGCGGCCATTTTAAAAATGGCAGTCAACGAACAATTTTTAACATCAGTTTTGAAGTTACGACATCAGGACCAATTTGGAAACCAAATGTCATTGAAATTGGACAATGTTGAATTTTCCCATCTATTTTGGCGGCCATTTTGAAAATGGCGGTCAACGAACAATTTTCAACACCAGTTTTGAAGTCGCAACATCAATATCTATTTCGGAACTCAATTTCATTGAAATCAGACAATGTTGAATTTTCCCCCCTTTTTTGGTGGCCATTTCAGTCAACAAACCATTATCAATACCAGTTTTGAAGTCGCAACATCAATATCTATTTGGAAACCAAATTTCATTGAAATCGGACAATGTTGAATTTTCCCGCCTTTTCAGGCTGCCATTTTGAAAATGGCTGTCAAGGAACAATTTTCAACATCAGTTTTGAAGTCGCCACAGCATGGAAAACATTTCATCAATTTACACTTAACCTTCATCTTCTATAGTTTTGGAAATAAAAGATGAAAAATACGAAAATTTTAAAAATTTGGTGAAAAGAGGACAATAACTCCTACAAGAGTTTATGGATTTTCTTTAAAATTTCAGGGTGGGTAGATCTTGATATGCTGAACATTTTTGCAATTACACTTGACCTCTATCTGTTACACTTTTTGAAATAAAAATAAAAAATGCAAATATTTTGAAAATTTTACGTAAAAAGGGCTATAACTCCGAGATGGGTTTTCAGATTTTCTTCAAAATTGCACAGTGGGTAGATATCATCATGCTGATCACTTCTACTCCATGTCAGATTTTGATATCTGCAACGGTTTTCGAGTTATTTGCAAAAAACAGCAATTTACCCCTATGTTCTATTTTTAGTAACAGCCGCTATGTTGTTTGGTCTACTGACATAAAAATCACAAACTTGAAAGTGCATACCCTGGTGATGATTCAGGCCAAGTTTAGTAAGTATTGGCCCAGTAGTTTCAGAGGAGAAGATCTTTGAATAAAAGTTAACGGACGGACGGATGGACGACGGACGCCGAGTGATGGCAAAAGCTCACATGGCCTTTGGCCAGGTGAGCTAAAAATGGGGAAGGTTGTCTTTTTAAGGGGATATTTGTTACAGGGCAGGTTTCTTTCAGCTGTTAGGTAGATTTAAATAGCAGTAATATCACTATGCTAAGGGAATACTTATTATGTAAATGCGGTCAAGAGTCCATTCACTGTCGGTAAATACCATCATGTTACTGTATTAAAATACATCAATTTCATTTACTATGTTTACCTAGTATACAAAGAGTGAAAAACGATGGAACTTTGACTAAAATTTTGCCTACCCACTGTGTTCTAGTGATCCAAGATCATGGCATGAAGTTAGACTGTACAAATAACAAGACAAATTACATGTCTGGACCTGCGTCACCGTCACTCATGTTCAACTGAGAAAGTGTTTTTTTTTTTTTGCAAACTAACGAATGTCATGTATAGGTTTAAAAATTCAAACAAGTATTTCATTTACCTTATTACAAAAACATTCTTCAAATGCAAATTATAATTGAGATTATATTAAGTTCAACCCTATTACTGTAATAGACAAAAAAAGAAGAAAAAAAAAACAAAACTAAATGTACAAAGTTGAACAAAGCATAAAATGAAAATAGTCCATATCACTTCAGCAAAGGTGAAAACCATACCCGAGTTTCAAATAAACACTCACTTTGAATCTTTATGAGAAAATATGTGAAAGCAATGCAAAAATTCAAGAATAGCTGCCCATGAGGCAAAAATAAAAACATTGTTTGTTTCCCCTCACCCGACCGACTGAGAGAAAACCAAGCCGATCCAAAAGTTTTTATCCCATTTTCTTGGCGATGTTTTTTTTTTATTTCCGGAAAAATTTAGGGGTTGTATTCGGCTCGGGTAAGCATTTTTATAAGACTGGAGGTTCATCAAAATTGATGAAAGTTTTCAATTTGGAATGAAAAATCTGTCTGCTATGTGAAAACATTATCTACACGAGCCAAACAGTGAACATTCCTCTTGTGTTCATATGCATTTTCAAACTGTGACATGGGAACTCAATTTTTGTGTGAAAACAGATGGTACGAGTATAAACCCGACGAGACGTAGAACAACGTTCTCCGTGACATTTTACATACGGAGGACTCTTCGTTTAACAAAACAATTGGCGTGGCTATCAGTGTGTCTACCAAATAAATGGGAACTATTAATTTTGAACCAGACATTGCAGAATAAATCGAAATTGTTTAGAAACTTGAGCAACCCATTGAAATTTGTAACGTTCAATCTTAAGAGAAGATCATGTGGATAGGTTGCATGACCAATCCAGACAACAGGGCACTTGTACTGCTCCTGAAAAATCTGCCTTTGAAGTCATTATGAATTCCTTCATTGCTAGAAAAGCCCTTAAACTAAAGGATAAAAGACAGCAAACTTCAAAGGTTAGTTTGCATGTCTGACATTAAAACAATGATTCTCAACAAGGGGATGAGTTCCCTTGGGATAAGTGAAACCTTCTCCCATCTTCTCTTTGTCCTGGGTGAGAGGTTGGGGTTGACAAGTGTGAAAATAAGGGGGAACTCCTGCTCAATTGCGTTTTGATACAATGAAGAATCTCATCTGTCCTAGGGATCCTGGTCCTAAGGTCAAAGATGACAATAATCGTCTCTAAAACTACTTAAATCTTTCCACTGTGATCTTTAGCTCTATGTAATTTCTCACTGATACTTAAGATTGTAGTGTTTGACCCAGGATCAAGACATGAAGTCATTGATATCGTTTAGATTTCTTGATGTACTCTCCTATTATTTCAACTGATGTTCCATAGTCTATTTTTCAATGTAAAATTGTAAGCTCTCTGAACATTTCTTCTCTTGCTTCTCTATACTTTGGGCAGTTTAAGAGAAAATGTTCTGGTGTTTCCTCTGCCCCGCATTCGCAGTATGGCGTGAGGGAATTACTAATGTTGTACTGATATCTATTTAGCCTACAATATCCTGTCCTTACCTCAGACATGATCTTGCCTATGTGTGCTTGATATATCTTGGTGTCAGGATGTAAGATTTCAGGGGCTTCATCAAACTTAATAGAAGGAACCTTGCTCATTTTTTTTTGTAGGAAGCAAGCATATTTAGATCTTTTTTTTGCCTTGGATGAAAGGTTCATGGGTGAAAAGGGAAGAAGAACCCCTGTTCAATTAAATTTCATAAAAAAAAAGATCATAAAACATTTCATTATTTCAGACTGTTAAAAAAATATGTTAAATATGGTTTTCTCAGCAACTACTTACAGATCAGATGGTCCTGATATTTGAGTCATATAAAGGGGTTCATGATGGCAAATCTTTATTGGAATTATGATAATATGTCTGTCTCCCATTTACTAGTACAAGTCCTGGTTGAAAGCTATTCTGGCAGTGTCTGGCTTTGAATAAAATTTGTATGACTAAACAGCTAAAGCATTAGGTCTTTTGGAAGGCTATGGTAATTTACAGTGCTGCCAGGAAAAAAAAACTTTTTACCTACCTACCTACCCACCTGTGAAAATCAGGGTCGGGAGAGGGGAAACAAACTTATTTTTAAATGTGGCCTGATCAGTGCGTAAAAAACTCTGCAACATCTATGGACAAAAATGGAGTACCATGATGATACAATATGATAAATAAAGTACAAGTTCAATAATAGATAAACTTGACATTTTTTAAATCAAAACTGGCCTAAAAGGGAGGTTAACATCATCAATGTGTACAAAAACAATAGTCCAAACTATAGAGTTATTTAGTCAGAGATGTAAATGTTTCAGATTACACAAACCAGGCACTGTAATGTTAAAATATGCTTAAAAATGACTAAGTTAAACAATGCATAAATTCGACATTTTCAATTCAAATTTGCCCAAAAGAGGAGTTGCACATCTTCAATATGTCTAGAATAACTGTGCAAAGTTTCAAAAGCATTAGGTATAAGGTGTCAGAGTTTCAGATTACACAAACTCAGTACCATAATGTTAAAATTTGATGAAAAAATGACTAAGTTCAACGATGGATAAATTAGACAATTTTCATCCAAATCTCACCAAAAGGGAAGGTGCACATCTTCAATGTGTCCAAACCAACTGTGCAAAGTTTCAAAAGTATCGGATTAAAGGTGTCTGAGTTTCAGATTACACAAACTTGGTTACCCCAAAGCGTGACGGACGGAGTCGAGCGGCTCCTAGACCTGCGGTCACCGTTGGTGACGCAGGTAAAAATAGCAACATTCTTATACAAGTAAATATGTGTCAATGGACATGAATACCCTGCCAATGATCCTATACAATTATTTATAATTAGTTACATGAATGATGAAATATAACTCTTATAGGGAAAAGGGGTTCTAAATAATTTGGTTGCAGACTTGGCGAAACTTTTTGAAGACCTGTCTAACATCTGGTCAGACACTCAAATAATATCTGCAAGACCGAATCAGATTTTGTCTGACCGGTTAATTTGAAGATGTTTCAAGACATCTTTTACTCCATATTAATTTCAAAGCCCATTACCAATTGTTTCACTAAGCTAAAAAAAATTTCATATCTTTTTCCATCACACCATAAAACTGTAGTAAAAATGTTTATTATAAATATTAGCATAAAACTGTTCTTTCACCCCATCAATAATGTTCATAATGCTCTTTTTCTTAGTCCATAACCCCCTCTATTTACACAATAGTAAATGAAATTGCAGGCAATATAACAAAATTTGGACTGCTAAAGGGTTGTGATATGGACCAGGGAAACTGATATGGCCCGAGCCAAAGGCGAGGGTCAAATCAGTTTCCTGGTCCATATCACAACCCGAGGGCAGCCATAATTTTGTGATATTGCCTTTTATGTCATTTACTATTGTATTTATTGCATTAAAGAAATGTTAATCTATATTATGCAACAAAAAGCACTGCCCTAATGTTTTATTCAACAACAAAAAAAAAAAAAAACAAGAATATTATTATGATAAACAAATGATAAATCATGTAAAACATAAAAAAAGATTTATTCTAAAGCCACACTACCTTAATGTCAAAAGTGTCTTCCTTTTCAGACCCAGTGTTTAAATATTCAATAACAACAAAAACAAAAACAAAAACAAACAAACAAACAAGATTGATTTTTTCAAATAAGGTCTCTACTTAAAACTGTTTTTCATTGAATTCGCTTCAAATCGTTAGTTTTTAAATGTTTGTAAAAAATGTTACTGACATTAAAATTAAATGTTAATTGTTGTTTGTTGTCATTTGTTGATAAACATAAAAGTTAAAATTGGTATTATAAATGTGAAGTCAACTCAAATCCCGCTGTCCGATTTCCAGCCGATATTGACCGTCAATATCAGAAAATTGGACCGCCGCTTTCCATATACAAGAATTCTACATGTCAGCTGATCAGTATTAAACCAATGAAATGTCAGAATTTTTAACTGATATGCAATAATATAACTTGTTAACAATGTCAGGTTTCTTAACTTTACTTAAAAATCCGGATTTTCAGGTCCGTTTCCCATCCGATTCCGTATTTTCCTGAATTTTGACAACTTCCTGTTGTGGTTGTAGATAAATTTTTCAAAGTGCAAATAAATAATCCAATGCAATCCTTCTCTAATATCCTCATAAACATCGAAATTTTAACATCGACTCATCATGACGACGACAACGACGACGACAGCGCCATACCATAATACAACCTCAAATTTTTTGCAGTCGTATAAAAATATATGTGTGCTAGGAGAAATGCAAATCTGAAGTAGTCTTAGAGAGATTCAGAAAATTTAATAAAAATAAGAATCATATTTTCAATCCAAAAAAATGACTGAATTTACTGAGAAGAATTACAATAAAAGATTTTTGAAATCATATTACGGTAAATATTTTTAAACAAAAAAGAGAGAAATTCAAATATATTTTTTCTGGTAGATTAACAAAATTTAAGCAGTCTTTGAGAGTTTCAGGAAATTTACCAAATTTGAAATCACACTTCTTAATTTCAGGTATTCAAAATGATTCTTGCTACAGCAAACAAAGTCTGACAATGTTTTCAAATGACTGTCTAGTTAACACTTTACACAGGGCTCTACATTAAGGTTTGTCCAACTTGTCCCTACCAGTCCAAATTTTACAAGTAAAATTTAGAACTACTTGCCCAAAGGACAAGTCAAGAGAAAAAGTAAAACAAGAGGCTCTCAAGAGCCTGTATCGCTCATCTGGACCATTGCTGACACAAAAGTCATTTCCAATAGGTCCAATGTTAAACTATGTTCCCTGCTGGAGGATACCTTGGATTGGATGACGACATGCAAATTTTAAGGGGGCCACGAGAGGACTTTTGTGATTGAGTTTATTTCCAATGGGATTATAGATATAGTGGTTTCAGAGACCTTATTCTTTTAATGGCATCCAATATAAACTACATGTATCTTAATGCTGGCAGCCATATTGGATAAGATGCCGTCCTCCCTGATACCTTTATTGGAAGGTACCATCAATGTACCATTGTTTTGTAATTGGACAAATTCTTTCAGAAAGAATATTTTAGTATTTGAATGTGTTATCTATTTCAACCCATATCAGACCGCCTTTCAAAAATAATTTGAGCAGGGGTTTCTCTTATAATTTAGGTAATAATTATTGCCAAAATCAAAAAAATTACAAGCCCCTTTAAAAAAATAATTGGGGCAGGGGCTCTCCTTATTAACTAGTGTTTACATATTTCTGAAAACAAAACATAAAATTTAGCAGAATTCTTTTTTTTCCCAAAATTTCAGTTTTCTTGTTTAGTTTCCATGGCAACCAAAAGCTCCACCATCCATTACAACCCATAACAGAACACCATTCACAAAAATAAAAGGCAGGGGTTAAAAATTCCCTTTATAATCAAGGCAATACATATTGCTGAAATTAAAACATTCAGTCCCCCTTTTATAAAAAAAAAATTGAGCAGGGGTTCCCCTTCTAATCTAGTTTATACATAGTGCTGAAATCACAAACAAAATGTCTAGCTGAATACTTTTTTTTCTAAAATTTCAGTTTTCTTGTCAAGTTTCCATGACAACTGAGAGCTCCATCCATTACAACCCATATCAGACCACAATTCAAATAAAAATTTGGACAGGGGTTCCCGTTAAAATTCACAGGTTCCAATGTTCAAACTACGTTCCCCACTGGCAGCCATCTTGGATGAGATCAGACCTGTCTGATACCTTTTTTGAATGGGACAATCTAAGAACAATTATGGCTAAGTTTGGTGTAAATTCGACTAATAGTTTCTGAGAAGATCTTTGAATGTATTTTCCAAAGGGTCCAATGTTAAAACTATGTTCCCCCCTGGCAGCCATCTTGGATAAGGTACGGACCTGCCGGATACCTTTTTTGGAAGGTACCATCTAAGGACCATTGTGGCTAAGTTTGGTTTCAATTGGTAAAGTAGTTTTTAAGAAGAAGATCTTTGAATGTATTTTCCATATGGTACAATGTGTAAACTATGTTCCAAGCTGGCGGCCATCTTAGATGAGGTACAAATCTATCGGATATCTTTTTTGGCAGGAACCATCTAAGGACCATTGTGACTAAGTTCGGTTTTAATTGGACAAGTAGTTTCTGAGAAGATCTTTGATGTCTTTTCCCATAGGGTCCAATGATGAAACTATGTTCCCCGCTGGAGGCCATCTTGGATGAGGTACCGACCTTACACCATCTAACACTGTCTAAGGACCATTGTGACTAATTTTGGGTATGAGAAAAGATCTTTGAATGTGTTTTTCCCATATAGTCCAATGTTAAAACTATGTTCCCCACTGGCAGCAATCTTGAAGTTGGACTAGTAGTTTCTGAGAAAAAGATCTTCGAATGTCTCTTCCCATAGGGTCCAATGTTAAAACTATGTTCCCTGCTGGCAGCCATCTTGGATGAGGTACAGATTTGTCGGATCCCCTTTTTTGGAAGGAACCATCTAAGGACCATTGTGACTAACTAAGTTTGGTTCTAATTGGACTAGTAGTTTCTGAGAAAAAGATCTTTGAATGTCTTTTCCCATAGGGTCCAATGTTAAAACTATGTTTCCTGCTGGCGGAAATCTTGGCTGAGGTACAGACCTACCTACTGGATACCTTTTTTGGATGAGACCATCTAAGGACCATTTTGACTAAGTTTGGTTATAACTCGGCTGGTAGTTTCTCAGAGGAAGATTTTTTAATGTGTTTTCCCATAGGGTCCAATGTTAAAACTATGTTTCCCGCTGGCGGCCATCTTGGATGAGGTACAGACCTGTCGGATACAATTTTTAAAGGGGACCAACCAAAGACTATTGTGACCAAATTTGGTTCTGATTGGCCCAGTGGTTTCAGAGGAGATGATCTTTGAATGAAAAGTTTACATCGGGAGGACGGACAGATGGACGACCGACGCCGGACGCCAAGTGATTGCAAAAGCTCATCCTGGCATAGCCAGGTGAGCTAATAAAATGAAATTTTGCATTGTTCAGATAAGTAACAATTCATTTCGAACAAGCAAATCTAAAGATTACTTGTCCGATGGACAAATCCAAATAAATGTTATTGTAGAGGCCTGTTACATGAGTAATAATATCAAAATCCAGTCATGAAATCTGAAGTCAATGACCAATGACTATCTAGGTCACTGCAGCATCTAATGTTGCAATTCAAATCTTTATCTATTAGTATACTAAGTTTTATCAAGATATCAAATATACTTTGTCGTAAACTAACTTAAACCTAAACCTTAAGTTAACCTGTAGTTTGATATCCAAATTAATTCATAATATTCAGAATCAATGACTCATGAATTGAAGGCATACGATTACAGTTACAGGGGAAATAATAACATTGTGATGCAAAGTGGTATAATGTTCTCAATTTTTGTGACGTGGCTAAAGAAATGATTAAAAAAATAGTAATGGTGCATTACATGATATCCCGCCATGTTCCACAAAATTTCAAAGTTTAACCAGAGGCTCACCTGGCTTTCAGTTGCCACAATCAAGCTAACATTGTAAGTTATACAGTTGATCTTCAGTCTCTCAAACTTTGGTAGCTCGA
Organism: Modiolus philippinarum; assembly: GCA_002080025.1. NCBI lineage: Eukaryota > Metazoa > Mollusca > Bivalvia > Mytilida > Modiolidae > Modiolus > Modiolus philippinarum. The sequence continues at coordinate 11,912 of MJUU01022536.1, forward strand.
ACAACACATCTTGAACTGTATTTAAAGTCTGAGAGTGTTTTACTATATTTCTTTGTTGGGCCTTTTTGATAAAAAACTTTCTTGCTAAGGACCACTTTCAACATTGGTTTTGAAGTCTCAACATCAATAGCTATTTGGAAACCAAATTTCATTGAAATCCGACAATGTTGAAATTTCCCGCCTTTTTTTGGCGGCCATTTTGAAAATGGTGGTAATCGAACAATTTTTAACACCAGTTTTGCAGTAGCCATTGCAAACATTTTGTCAATTTACACTGAACCTTCATCTTCTATAGTTTTGGAAATAAAAGAAGAAAAATAGGAAATTTTTGAAAATTTTGTGAAAAAAGGACAATAACTCCTACAAGGGTTTTGGAGTTTCTTCAAATCTATCTGTTACACTTTTTGAAATAAAAAATAAAAAATGCACAACTTTTGAAAATTTTACAGAAAAAGGGCTATAACTCCGAGATGGGTTTTCAGGTTTACTTCAAAATTGTACGGCGGGTAGATCTCATCTGGCTGATCATTTTTGCCCTCCATCAGATTTTTTTATATCTGTAACGGTTTTCCAGTTATTGGCAAAAAACTGCAATTTACCCCTATGTTGTATTTTTAGCAATGGCGGCCATGTTGTTTGACCTACCGCCTAATTGGACACAATTTTGAGAAGCCATACTCTGGTGACGATTCAGGCCAAGTTTGGTTACATTTGGCCCAGTGGTTTCAGAGGAGAAGATTTTTGAAATTGTTGACAGACAGACAGATGGATGGACGGACGACAGACGACGGAGGCATAGTGATGGGAAAAGCTCACATGGCCTTTTAGGCCAGGTGAGCTAAAAAGGCATAACTTCAGATACCTGTGTACTTCTGAACCCAAAATTATACTTGGCCTGTGTTTTATGGTAAATAAGTTACACACCAAATTAGAAGACAGTATGTTTTTTCATTCACAAGTTATCATTTGCAACAAAATTTCAAAGTTTCAAGGGGCATAGAACCCCTTGGACATCTGAACCAAAAATCATACTTGGCCTGAGTTTTGTGGTAAATAAGTTACATACTAAGTTTGAAGACAATATATTAATTCATTCACAAGTTATCAGTCGGAAACCCTAAAATTCACAAAATTTCAAAGTTTCAAGGGGCATAACTCCAGAACCCCTTGGACCTCTGAAACAAAAATCGAACCTGGCCTGAGTTTTGTGGTATACAAGTTACATACAAAGTTTGACGACAATATATTATTTCATTCACAAGTTATCAGTCGGAAAACCTAAAATTCGCAAATTTCAAAGTTTCAAGGGGCATAACTCCAGAACCCCTTGGACCTCTGAACCCGAAATCGACAGACAGACAGACGGACGGACGGACGGACGGACGGACGGACGGACGGACAGGCAGACACATGACTTGGGGTATCACATAATACCTGGCCACTATGTGTGGCGGGGTATAAAAAGACAGTTTTAGTTTGACAGGTAACCAACGCAAGTATCTTCATCACAACAAATGCACTGTTCAGGATCTTACAACACATCTGTTGGTTTATACACATGTCAAAACACTTAATCATTTTTGAATTCACAAAAGGATCATGGAATTCTGCATCTAAATAAATTTCATATATCATGTATATTGTGGTGATTGGGGTTCCATAAAATGTTGAAATGCAACATAAATGACGAGATGTGAATTTGTACATCTCGCACAATTGTAGACTTCATGTTTTGAAAGGGCGTAGCGACTAAGTCACTATTAAATCAAATGAATACATCAGGATTGATTTGATTTATCAGATATCAAACAGGTTAAATAATTGGTAAAATGCCCGGTCTATCTTTTGTCCCTCCTAGGATAAAATGCATCTTATTTTCTTTTTCTTTATTTGGTCCTTTAATTACAGCAATTCAGGTTATATATTCATTGTCCATATTTTTCTGTGCTGTAAGATTTGAATAACAAGAGCTGTTGCCGAACGGCAGTCAGTTATACCCCCTCTCATTGAACCCTGAATCAATATGGTGAGTGCAAAATTAAGTGGGTGTGGACACAATGCACATGTGGACACAGTACAAGTGTGGACACAATAAAGATATTTACGCAGTATAAGAGAAAAATAAGATGAAAATAATCTGAGATGGATGCGGGACACAAAGATGTATGGTTGCTGAGAAAAATTTGACTAAAAAGTCGAACTTGGAAAATGAAAAAAAAAAATCAATGTCGTAAAACTGAAAGTAGTATAGTAATATGGCTGAAAAAAGGAAATGAAGTATATATGTAGTACCCTAATTTGAAGCTCCATGTCAAATATCAAGTACTTGTCATGTTCAGTTGCTGCAAAAAATGTGACGTAAAAGTCACAATTCGGACAATGACTGTTAAAAGGCACTAAGTCTGTAAACAGAAAATGGTAATTTGATATGCCCAGAAGGGATGGCACAGTAAAGGACTCACAACTGAAGCACCATACCAAATATCAAGTGTCTGTCATTTGTAGTTGCTGAGAAAATGCGACGAAAAAGTAACAATTTTGAAAACAAAAGTAAACTAGAGGTTCAGAGACTGAGCCTGCATCACTCACCTGACAAAATGCTTCTATGCCATGCATGACCAAAAATATGTTTATTACCATCATTACCAATGAGGTCTAATGTTTAGCTATGTTCTCCATTAGCACCCGTGTTTTTTGTCTGATCCTATTGAAATGAGTAATTTTTTGCAAAGAACCTTCTATATATTTAGTTAAATTTGCTTGAATAGATTCAAAGAAAATGATGAAATGGATGGTTTCTCATACCGGGCACCAATGTTTTTTGTCAGATCGAAATGAAATGACCAATTTTTGTAAAGTACCTTCTGTACATCATTCCTGTAAAGTTTGGTTGAATTTGTTTCAGTTTTTTTAGAGGAGAAGATAACTAGAGGCTAAGAGACTGAGCCTGTATCACCCACCAGACAAAATGATGTTTTTTACCAATGGGGTCTTATGTTTAGATATGCTCTCCATTAGCACCTGTTTTTTGCCCGATTCTATTGAAATGAGTATTTTTTGCAAAGGACCTTCTACACATATAGTTACATTTGCTTGAACATTGTTGAATAGTTTCAAAGATGATGAAAACAATGGTTTTCTCATACCGGGCTCCAATGTTTAACTATGTTCTACACTGGAGGCCATGTTTTTTGTCGGATGGAAAGGAAATGAGCAATTTTTGTAAAGTACCTTCCGTACATCATTCCTTATTAAGTTTGGTTGAATTTGCTTCAGTGGTTACAGAGGAGAAGATGAATATGTGATTTTTTTCTATAGGGTCCTACGTAAAACCTAAGTTCTGCACTGGCAGTCATTTGTTTGATTGGATCTGAACAAAATGAGCAATCTTTGTTAAGGACCTTTAATACATAATTCCTGTAAAATTTGGTTGAATTTGCTTCAGTGGTTTCACAGGAGAAGATGAGATTGTGATTTTTCCCATAGGGTCCAATGTTAAACTATGTTCCATGCTGGCGGCCATGTTTTTTATCAGATGGGAATGAAATGAGCAATTTGATAAGGACCTTTGGTACATCATTCCTGAAAAGTTTTCTTGAAATTTCTTCAGTGGTTTCAGAGAAGATGAAAACGTAATTTTCCCATAGGGTCCAATGTTAAAACTATGTTCTGTGCTGGCAGCCATGTTTTTATTGGATCAGAAGGAAATGATCAATCTTTGTTAAGGACCTTTAGTACATCATTCCTGTAACATTTCGTTGAATTTGCTTCATCTGTTTCAGAAGAGAAGATGAAAATGTGATTTTTCCCATAGGGTCCAATGTAAAACCTAAGTTCTGGGCTGACGGCACCTTTTTTATAGAGTAGTAACGAAATGAGCAATCTTTGTTAAGGACCTTTAGTTTGTCATTCCTGTAAAGTTTGGTCGACTTTGCTTCACTGGTTTCAGAGGAGAAGATGAAAATATGATTTTCCCATCAGGTCCAATGTTAAACTATGTTCCTAGCTGGCGGCCATGTTTTTTATTGAATCGGAATGAAATGAGCAATCTTTGTTAAGGCCTTTTAGTATATCATTCCTGTAAAGTTTGGTTTGATTTGCTTCCCTGTTTTCAGAGGAGAAGATGAAAATGTGATTTTCCCCATAGGGTCCAATGTTAAACTATGGTCAGTGCTGGCGGCCATGTTTTAATTGGAATGGAACAAATGAGTAATCTTTATAAAGGACCTGTAGAACATCATTCCTGTAAAAGTTTTGTTGAATTTGCTTCAGCAGTTTCAGAGGAGAAAGTGAAAATGTGATTTTTCCCATAGGGTCATATGGCAAACCGAAATTTGTTGTTTGTTATTCTGCACTGGCCACCATGTTTTTACCAGATCGGAACAAAATGAGCAATCTTTGTAAAGGACCCTTCCATACATCATTCCTGTAAAGTTTGGTTGAATTTGTTTCAGCAGATTCTGGGGAGAAGATGAAAATGTGATTTTCCCTTAGGTTCCGATGTTAAACTATATTCCATACTGGCGGCCATGTTTTTTATTGAATCGGAACGAAATGAGCAATCTTTGTTAAGGCCTTTTTTTTGTATATCATTCCTGTAAAGTTTGGTTTAATTTGCTTCCCTGTTTTCAGAGGAGAAGATGAAAATGTGATTTTCCCCATAGGGTCCAATGTTAAACTATGGTCAGTGCTGGCGGCCATGTTTTAATTGGAATGGAACAAATGAGTAATCTTTATAAAGGACCTGTAGAACATCATTCCTGTAAAAGTTTTGTTGAATTTGCTTCAGCAGTTTCAGAGGAGAAAGTGAAAATGTGATTTTTCCCATAGGGTCATATGGCAAACCGAAATTTGTTGTTTGTTATTCTGCACTGCCCGCCATGTTTTTACCAGATCGGAACAAAATGAGCAATCTTTGTAAAGGACCCTTCCATACATCATTCCTGTAAAGTTTGGTTGAATTTGTTTCAGCAGATTGTGGGGAGAAGATGAAAATGTGATTTTCCTTAGGTTCCAATGTTAAACTATATTCCATACTGGCGGCCTTGTTTTTTATCGGATTGGGACAAAATGAGCAATCTTTGTAAAGGACCTGTAGTACATCTTTCCTGTAAAGATTCATTGGTTTCGGACAGCGTTCATACACCCTTTTTGTTCGAATTTTCCATGACTTTTCAAGGATTTTTCTTAAAATTCCATACCCAAAATCACAATATTGCAATGTCATGCCGTGTTCCGATCATATTATCTGGTTCCTTTTTGAATAAAAATCAATAGGAGAAAAGCTGTTGATAAAAAGGAAACCAGGATGATTACTTTTCCTTTAATAACGTTTGATTATTTCCTTTTAATATTGACCTCACTGACAATATTGTTAGACAACAAACCCACAAGTTGCCTACGACAATAAAAATACTTTTTACATTTTGATTAATTTCCAGGACCTTTCAAGGACTTTTGGCAAAAATACGAGATTCCAAGACTTTCAAATTGAATTTCCATGACTTTTCAAGGATTCGAGGGCCCATACGAACACTGTTCAGAGGAGAAGACGAAAAAGTGATTTTTCCCTTAGGATCCTATGTTAAACCTAAGTTCTGCGCTAGGGGCCATGTATTTTATCGGATTGGAACCAAATGAGCAATCTTAGTAAAGGACCTTCCAATACATCATTCCTGTAAAGTTTGGATGAAAAGTTTAACAGACGGAAGACGGACAGCGGACAGACGGACGACTGACGCCAAGTAATGACAATAGCTCACACCGACCCTTTGGGTCGGATGAGCTAAAAAGGCACAAAATTGGTAAACAGGAAGTGGTGATTCAATATGGCGAAAAAGGGGAGGTGCAGTATAGGACACATACTGAAGCAACATACCAAATATCAAGTGGCTGTCATGTGTGGTTGCTGAGAAAAATGCGACGACAATATGTGTGACGGACTAACGGAATGATGGACGGACAGAGGTAAAACAGTATACAATGAATATTGTCATGCATAGCAGTAGGAGAAACATGATGTGTTTGGGAAACATTACATATTCCCTAAGCAAGGGGAAGTTCTGACCTCTGTGACCTTGAACTTTGAACTAACCTAACTTTTTTTGCATATACACTAGACAAGTAATATGATAAGTTTATCTAGTTCAAAAGTTAAAGTGAAGGTTAAAGTTTCTGATGCACAGACACACACAGGACAAAAACAATGTGCCCCTGATCCTTAATCTGGGGGCATAAAAATTTCCTAGCAGACAAATATTATGATCATTGCTTTAAAATATTTTTAACTCGTCCTCCTAAGCCAACAGCATACTACAAAATTTTCTTCATGGCAAACAAACTTAAACCTAAACCTGAATAGCAATGGAACAGACACCTGATGTGGAGTAAAGGATGGATGTAAGAGCTGAACACTATATGCCGACCATTCACTGTAGGCATGGCATATAAATATACTGATTTATTTCATGCAGTTGTGTACTCAATTTCCATGGTTTCAGAAGTGTCCATCAAATCAAAATATGAGCCTTCCATAGTGAGGCATGTCAAATAATTTCTGTTAAGGATTGTCACTCCTCAAGGTTTTGAAATTAGTATCTTTATTTAGTAGAACACTGATCATACATCATTTTGAGCAAAAAACACTGATAGGTCAGTGTGCCCATTTTTGAGATAAAGTACCTGAGATTGGCGGTAAACCAAACTCCTCTAGATTTTTCATTTACTTTGCATTAAGGCAATCAACATTTGAAATACAATGAAGACATATCAAGAATTTCATTAAATTTTGTCAAAAGTTCATTCAAGATGTATATAAACATATAAACATGATAAACATAGGTTTGCACCTGTCCTAAGTCAGGAAATTTATTAAGCCTTTGTGTGTNGTCTAGGATGATGTTTATTTCGCTGAACTTGATTACTCTTTATTTAGGGGCTGACTCCAACCTGCCGTTGGGTGTAGGGTTTCCTCACTGTTCATTGAAGATCTTATGGTGGCTTTGAGTTGTTATTACTCCCCTTTGGGTCGTTGTCTCTTTTACACATTCAACACTTCTCTTCTTTTTTCTATTTTTTTTTTATATTTTGAAAAGAAAGGTGGGGGTCAGTTTGCAAAATTTTCTAATGCATAATGATGGATAAAATAAGAGAATTTCGAAAGTCATAAACAATTTAAACAAGTGTGGACCCAAAGAGATGTCTCGCCCGTCCCTACTTGGTCACAAAATTGATGTGAAAACTTAAACTGCCTAAATCAGAAAACTTAACATGCTCGCTAGACTGTGAAATTCGATTAACTGATAAAAGCAATATAGCAAACTGTCATGTATCACCCAAAACCAAAATGCCAAATATCAGTGACATGCCACTGATAGATACTGAGAAACCAAACATGTCCACTAGACCATGAAAATAAGGTCAAGGACTAAAACAAAATAGAAGGTTGTCACCTTCCATCTAAGACAACCCCACGTACCAAATATTATTGACCTTATATTAATACATACCAAGAAACTTATCATGATCATTGGACCATGAAATTGAGGTCAAAGACAAAATCTATATAGTAGACCATCATGTACTACTCAAAACCAACATATATACAAAATGTCATTGACCTAACACTTATAGTTACTGATAAAAATTGCCTAATCATAAAAACTTTACATACTCACTAGACCGTAAAATTGAGGTCAAGGATAGAAGCCATATGACAAACTGTCATGTACAACCTAAGAACAACCTACACACCATATATCATTGACCTACCACTTACAGTTGCTGAGAAACTAAACTAAGCACAAAAACGTAACATGTTCATTGGACCATGAAATTGAGGTCACAGACAAAAGCCATATAACAGACCGTTATGTACTAGGTAAGACCAACCTATATACCAAATATCATTGACCTATTACTTATAGTTACTGAAAAAATGATCTAATCATATAAACTTAACATGCTCACTAGACCGTGAAATTAAGGTCAAGGACAAAAGCCATATGACAGACTGTCATGTACTACCTAAGACCAACCTACATACCATATATCATTGACCTACCACTTATAGTTACTGAGAAACTAAACTAAGCACAACCAGAGGCTCCCAGGAGCCTGTATCGCTCACCTGGTTTTCATTTGCAACAATGAAGCTAACATTGTAAGTTATACAGTTGAACTTCAGTCTCTCCAACTTTGGTAGCTCAAACACAACCAATATCTTGAACTGTATTTAAAGTCTGATCATGTTTTAGTCTATGTCTTTGTTGGGCTTTTTTGACAAAAAACATTCTTGCTAATGACCACTTTTGACACCATTTTTGAATTTGTAAATGGCGGTCAATGACAATTTTTAACACCATAAAGTCCCAACATTAATATCTATTTGGAAACCAAATTTCATTGAAATCAGACAATGCTGAATTTTCCCGCCTTTTTTGGTTGGCCATTTTGAAAATGGCAGTCAAAGAACAATTTTTAACACCAGTTTTGCAGTTACCACATCAATACCTATTTGGAAACCAAATTTCATTGAAATCGGACAATGTTGAATTTTCCCGCCTTTTTTGGCAGCCATTTTGAAAATGGCAGTCAACGAACAATTTTTAACATCAGTTTTGAAGTTGCCACATCAATACCTATTTGGAAACCAAATTTCATTGAAATCGGACAATGTTGAATTTTCCCGCCTTTTTTGGCAGCCATTTTGAAAATGGCGGTCAATGAACAATTTTCAACACCAGTTTTGAAGTCGCAACATCAATATCTATTTGGAAACCAAATTTCATTGAAATCAGACAATGTTTCATTTTCCTGCCTTTTTTGGCAGCCATTTTGAAAATGGCAGTCAACGAACAATATTTAACATCAGTTTTGAAGTTGAAACATCAATACCTATTTGGAAACCAAATTTCATTGAAATCGGACAATGTTGAATTTTCCCGCCTTTTTTGGCGGCCATTTTGAAAATGGTGGTCAACGAACAATTTTCAACACTGGTTTTGAAGTCGCAACATCAATATCTATTTGGAAACCAAATTTCATTGAAATC